>JAODUO010000195.1:165000-245000 GCA_025642075.2 Ridgeia piscesae
AACTAAACCACCGATTAGTTTATTGTAGCGTGCAGAAAATGGCGCGCTCGTAAATTTCAATTCTGAAAACTGCGGCAGGTGGCTCAAGGGGGGGAATGGTGCTATCTGCTAGGCTGGCGGGGCGCTCTCCGATTACGCCCTAGGCGAAGCCGTTTGCTATTTCGCGAAAAGAAATAAAAATCTCTTCGCCATATCGGCGAAATGTTATTTAAGTTGTTGTTAGTGGCGTTATCAGCTGTACATTACTGTATTATTTCCTGCCCGCGTCTGTTGAAATTGCCTAAACGATCGCACATCAAACCGACCCAAATAACCAGTCAGCATGACGTGCCCTGCACGGTAAACAATAGGTCGGCAATTCCTTTATTTAGCCAAGTTCACAGACAATAGCTTAGCTTAATTCAATTAAGTATTGTATTGATTGGACAAATGTTCAAGATTCAAAAGACTGTATTGTCCTTTTAAAGCATCACATTAAAAAAGGAAATCTTTCTTCAGTTACATACTAAAATGCCAGTGATAAGATTGGTTTTCCATATACTGTTGATAAGATACATTACAATGATAATAATACTAATCAGCACTAAAATGTATAAAGTAAATAAATTATGTATATAAATAAGTATTATAAATAATAAATAAATAACTAAATAAGCATGTAATATTTCTTAAAATATTCCTTGATAAGACACAATATAATAACATTAATAATATATACCAAAAATGGTAAATAAATAAGATTAAATAAATCAGTATAATAAATGTATGTAATAAAAAAGTACATGACAAATTAGCATTCAAAATTAAAATGGCAGAAGGTATAAACGATTTCTTGATTAGGTTCTTTTTAGCTAGTGGAACGTTTATACGTCTCCCTGATGGAAGTTTCTGAAAAGCTTCATTCAGAGGATGGGTAGGATCGTACAGTATTTGTATGGCTTTGTTTTGTTTTTCAATGCAGCATTGCATATATTGGACAGGTGTTTCTGTTCGTTACCAGTCAACTTGCTAGCTGTGTTGACAACACGAGCAAGCTTTATTTTATTCTTGCCACTGACACTGCCATGTAATGATCGAAACCTGTTTGACCTATTGTTGACACCAGTTATAAGTTTGATACGAGTACAACGCCGTCCCTGACACGTTCCCTATTATCGCTCAGTACAGGTGAAGACATGGCGTTAATCGATATGCCACCTGGTAAATATTCAACCAAATGCCAACATAGGTTTGATATAATTCATGTATAGTTGCCAAGTCTCATCAGTCCCAACATATTACAGATATAAAGATGCATGTCAAAAATATATTTTTGTAATTATAACCTGCATCACCTAGGCTAGGACTACAGTCCTTCTATAACATAGGCTAAATTTAATAAAATGGAAGAATTATTATATTCAATTAATCAGTTACTGAGCAGACAAATAATAGTTTAAAATGGGTAAAGATTGTGTTAATGAAATATTTGAATCATTGCAGAGCAACACGAGTAGAGTAGATTGTTTTGAATTATATGGCCTTGTTGTAAAGGTTTTTCTTTCAACTTTTTCTGCATTGTTAATTTATTTTTTATTACATTAATAGTAGGTGTTTGGCTTTTAATAATTGAAAGATGTTCCTTAATTATGTTTGCGTGTTTGCAAAATTCTCAACACTATTTCAGCTTTCTTTTTATAGTTAAACAATGTTTCTGTTAAATTATATTGCGTGTTTGTTTGCTATATATGTTGTACTCGTGTGTCGTTATGGTATGGGCGGTAAATTTGTATACGAGTTATCTGATACAGATTGCCATCCCCAAAATGTGGAACTCCTGCCGGAGGTGACCAGGTTGGACTAGTGCAGGTTGTCAGCGACCCATTCAGCGTTTCACGTTGTAAAGACGACAATAGCCGCCTAGACAAGACTCATAATTGTTGTAACATTATCAACCGGCGAGATCGTTTGAGTGCTAAGGCACCATTGTTGGTTTGTGAACGTAGTTGTTGTGTCGTGTCAACTGCGAATTTTATCAAATGTATCTTTCGAGACGACTCAGTTACTTTACAAGAATTGACACATTGTGCATTCTTTTCTACATTCCAACGTGGTACTTAACACACTATAATGCGATGCTTTCTATAATGCGATAATGAATTATGACTATAATTATAAAAATATCAACTTTGCTTTTCAAAATCAGAAATGTGTTGGGGTTGAAGTTGGTTTTGTAAAGATAAACTTTGTTTATATTACACATACAACTGACATTATTTATTTATTTTGTTTGATATAATAATTGTATAAGATTATTATGCGAGTATGGCGCTAAGAAAATAAATCACGCATGTATTATTATAATTGTCTTTTTATGCAGATAATTACAAATTTTGTTCATTATTCCGTTGTAATAAATGCAGTTTCCTTTTCATCCATTCGACTGAAGTATTTATAAGTCCTAGCCACTTTGAAAATTATAGTAATAATAAACAATAATAAACGTATAAACGTATGTTTTAATAGTTGATGTAATAATGTATATAACTTCTACGCGTCACATACTGGGGGAAATTGTATACAAGGTGACGGGCAAAATTATGTTGCAAAAAGTGTGAGTTATATAGCAACTTAACTGTGCTTAACTTAACCTATAGCAACTTAACTGTGCTTAGCAAGAACGCACTCGTTTATAAGTTTAATGGAAGACAATGTCCACGGCTTCATAGCGTTCACGTTTCACGTTGAAAGCGAATGACTCATCTAGACCGTTAGGTGTACAGATATTCTGCATGAGAAAGTGTTGTGACGCTCCTTTCATAAACGGTTGCACCACAGGCCTTCGTGAAATAAGTAACGGAGGCGTACACTAATATGGCATTATCTTTTAACGTGTTGTCGATGCCATGAACGTACAGCACAGCGGTACCTTTATGCCAGGGCCTGTAACCGATACCATCTTTTCCACATAACACTGCCACAACATAACACAGACTTTTCTACTGAGGCCCGAAGTTCGCTAGTTTGGACTTGTGCCAGTTGTTAGCGATTCATGCAGCGTTTTATGTTACAGCAACAACAATTATATCTGTCTAGCCCCGACTCATAATTGCTTTAAAAGTATCAACTAGCGGAATCACTTGACCGCTGCAACATTACGGGCTTAGTTCATATGCCGTGTCACCTGCTGTTGTTTTTATTAAATGCATCAATGTAGTTCTTAAAACACGTATTTATATAAAGCAGTTGTCCGGTATAATGCGATAATACAAAATAACTATACTTTAAAATATTTATAAACTTTTCTTTTCCAAAGCAGAAATCTGTTGGAGTTGACGTTGTTTTTGTAACGATAAACTCTGTTTAGATTAAATATACCACTGACTTTATTTATTTATATTGTTTGATATAATCATTGCATATTTTGAATGGCGTGGCGCCAAAGATCATTATGCGACTATGACACTACGACAATATCGCATGTATCATTATAATTGTCTTTGTTTGTGCATTCGTAAGTTACATTTATACAAATCAGTTACATTTATGCAAATCATTAAAATTTTGCTAATTATTCCGTTTTAATATAATTTATGTTTAATGGATTTTACTGACATGTACTAGCGACTTCGAATGGGTGTTTCACTCGAAAACAAGCTGAGTACAAACATAGTAATAATAAAATAATATATATATATATATATATATATATATATATATATTTATATATATATATATATATATATAATATACACTTACCAGACAGGTAGATAGCGACACCGACAATGGTCGCAGTGACGACCGCCAGAAGCACGCAGAGCAAGATCACTCCCCGGCAGCTACGCAGCCACTTCCGGTGACGTCGGGTGGACGAGGAGGTCGACGCAGAGGAAGTGACGCGCGTGGCTCTGCGCACTCTCTCAGACACCGTGTGAGGCAATGAAGGAAAGAGGGGTTTGGCAGCAGGCAACTGACTGCTGACTGGCCACACTTGCCATCCCGGCACCATCCGAGTAGCCACCGGCGGCCAATACGACGTCATCCGGGTGTAATATGACGGGACCGGCTAAAAATACATAAACAAATATATTGAACTGAATTAAAATGAAACATATAATGTATCATTTAGTACTGACATTTTTCTTTGGCCTCAAACAAGAGACACATGTGTAATATTCCGTACACACGTCAACTGTTTGAAGTGCGATACGTTCAATATTTGGGTGCAAAAACATCAGTTACTTTCAATGTTCTGATTTCAGAAATTTGCTATGTCTTCAATAAACTAAGGCATTGGAAGCTCGTGGCTGGCTTTATGGGTTGAGCCCACTAAATGGATTCAAGGTTGGGGGATTGGTTTTGCTCCAATATTCAGGGAAGTGGTGCATTCTTGTGGGCTTTTTTTAGAACCAGAGGGATGTTTATTTTGTGGTTGTCTCAAGGATGTTGTCATGATGCACTGGAGGGTTTTGGAGAACACCCGGATGTTGTTTGTGGAGCTTCAACTCGGTGCACCTGAAGGATTTTTAAGTTGCTTCGGGAAGTCTCAAAGCACTTACAGGGTTTAGAGTGTCTCAGTCCTGCACCCCGAATATTCCGACGCCAATGATACTAAGCATATATGAGCACAACGATTACATTTCTCCTTCTTCTGATATGATGTAATTACACCACAACACTAATTGTAAGCAACGAAGCTTTGCGTGTATGACGGAGTTCATTCTAAACCAAACTACTTTGTTCTTGTACCCTTCGCCTTTCACGAAATCTGACACATATGTTACCTGATCACGCGTGAAATTCACAATACAAAGTCAACAACACGAAGACAACCAATTCCACTTAATGTAGTTAGTTGATGTATATTTCTCCAACATAGAACGTTATTATCACAAGACGTTGTCAATACAGCTATGCCCGTAATGAATTATCACAAAGGAACAGCGAACACTACAAGAACGCGTTTAATAATCGACAACAAAATGCAGAGCGTTTGAATGAAGCACTAGAAAGGCTGGTCGTTTGTAAAATTCACAATCTAAACTTAATGACATGGAGAATAATGTAAATGTCTTACTCTCCCGGGCTTGTCGTAGTCGACGTTGTAACCATGTCTGCGCTCTGGTTCCCAGGCAAACTGCGGCATGGCTTTCGATGAATTCGCAGGTATCTTCTCCCGCGTAGACACCTCAACTAATCCCTTCCCAGCGTTCTGTCGTAGGGCTCGACTCCAAGCCACTCATGCGGAACCGCTACATTCACAACCAATCATTTTAGGTCATCAATGGCAACGCTCCAGCAGCATGGTGGGCGCGTGTAATGTAGCAGTGACTCTCAACAGAATGGATACGTCAAGTTGAATGACGTCTGGTGCTGTCAGTATGTGACCGTTCTTTAATTCTAACTAGCGGCTACATTGCAGTCCATGTTCAACTTGTAAATCGACTTAGTATACTAATGTCAAGCGTAAACAAATCAGACCGACATCAGCAGTGAGAGAGTAACCCTAATGAAGAAATACAGCTTATTTTAGCACTTTTATCAAGAGCAAGCCTTTTTAGGAGTGGTAAAACATATGTAACAAGCTAGACATGCGTACTGCTTAACAATGTGAGTACTATAAATTCAGCGTCAACGGTTCACACAGCGCCTTTATGTGGTCGGTCGAACGAACGTCTTTGTGTAGCGCTGCCTAGAGACTCAGCCATGCGCGATAGAATCAGCTGTGGCGAGATTATTCGATGAAGTGGCTCGGAGGGGCGCGATCGGTAACTTCGATTACGTACTCACGACCGGTAGATTAAATCAAGAATATGCTCAATTTGAAAAACAGCACTTAACAGCGTTGTTGGTGTCACATGCCGTAGACGACAGTTCAATAGCGTTGGGGCAGCCACGCGGAATGACCTCAGTGACATTTTGTACGTGGGACAGTAGGTTGTACAATACGTGTTGTTTCCTGGGGCAGACCAGTCAATGCTCCGTGCGTGTGTAGACATATATAAACTGTACTCGTGCTAATACAAGTAGCGATCATAGTAAGCCAGGGATCATTTGGCTGCGCTACAGTACCCCTGGCTGATCGTCTCAACAAACCGTGAAAGTGAGCGGAGTCTAATTATAAAATGATAATAATTGAGTTCCCATTCGCTACTACGTCAGACGTTGGAATGAGGTACCACAATATCTAATCCGACAGAGGGCACTCTACCGCAACTAGGGTATTTGTGCCGTCTTTTACGTATTCTTGACGATTTAAGACGCAATTGCACTTACGCGGTCATGTCGCCGCCGATGAGATATCGTGATATGACGCTGATTCAACTGAAACATTCGTTGAGGAAACGTAAAACGCATCTATCTGGACGAAAAAAGGGTTTGATACCACGGTAAGTGATTATATTCCTAGAAACAAGACAAAGTATGGCGAATGTGTCGGACGATACAAAGTGATTTTGAGTATGGATTTATACTATCGATGATAGCGTCGTATCGTTTAATTGTTTTTTTAATAAATGGAGTCTGTCTGTTTTCATCTTATAAAATGCCTCCACATTGGATGACTAATGACTAATCTTCCAGTTAACTGGTATAAATTATGTTGCTCTTTTCCAACCTATTTTACAAACTGTTTTTATGTGTAGGCCTATGACAGTAGCGTATGAGTATGATTATCATATCCTGTATTTGGAATGTCATTCATTACTTCCGGTATAAAAGAGGAAGGCAGATATTATGACTCAAAGATTGTGACTGTTATATATTTTTTAATTTCATGGTTTTATTGAAAAGCACTTATCTGTTGCAGACTGGATTTTTTATATATACCAAAACACCAGTCAGACAGAACCTCACCCAGAGCCTGAAATGACATTGCCCCCAAGCAGCCTAAAAAGTATCTGCATTGGATATTGACTGATTAGTAAATGTAGTTGAACTGTTTCTTATGCCGATATGAGAAATACTATACCATGCAAGGTTGATATTTCTATCAACACCGATGGGGTTGTGCAGGAAGCGCAGTGTGGAGTGGGACAGGAGCCTGCCGCCCACTGCAAGCACGTTGCTGCTGTGATGTTTGGCCTTAGCTACTTCTACAAAACAGGAGATATTCACACGGAAGTCTCGTTCACCCAGGAAAAAAAGTAAATGATACTGGACCGTCCTTTACCGTTATAATAATAAGTGCAGATATGCCTCCTTAATGACCAGAACTTGATCATAATTAAACTGATATTATACCTATTATTTTCGCTTCTGGTTTTAAATGTTGTTGTTCCTAAATGGCGCGTCTGTCAGTGTCATGCAGTATATGTTGGTTTGCCCAGTGTATGTCAAGGGACTCTCGTGCATGTGTTAAAACGTATATATTTAAGCTAATGTTTTAATACTGTCCTTGATTACTTAGACAACATTTGTTTCAGGTACTCCACACTTTTCACAAATCAAAGACTTTCCAAGGCAGCTCTCTGAAGGCCCAGGTTCTGCACACAATCCGGGGCCGGGATGCCACGCCACTGGTCTATGGTGCGAGACCTGAACATCTGCGACACCGCGTCGGTGAGGAAGACTGATTCCGAAATGCTTGTCTGAAAACGCAATGCAAGGTGATTTATAATCTCTGAAGTAATAATGTGACATAAATACAATTCATATATTTGTATGTAATGTTGTTTACGGTAATGCAATAGAAAATTTGGAATGGATAAACACGGGGTCAAGTAGATTAATATGGGAGCTAGAATACACTGTTTTGACTGAGGTACAAAACATTTGTTCCTTCCATGTTCCAATACCTTTGTGTGGTTACAGTAAATAAACATACACACAAATAATAACAATAATCTGTAAATGACCCTACACTGTTCACTGCTAGAAATAATCTACAAGGTCATAGTAATTGTTTATTTTCATCCAGTCATAATTGCAGATTTCTCACCCACCAGGCAGTTAAACTAGAGGTGCAACAAGTTAATAAGTGTGAGTTACATCGGTTAGAGTAGTAAGTGTAAGACCTGTAGTTATCGTAGTCAGAACAGGTGCTAGGATACTCAGACTTTTTAATTAACCAATCAAGCCAAATGGAAGAATGCCGCCTTCAGGTTATTTGTGCATTTATGCAAAATTCAACTACAATTTGTGTTGTCTATAAATATCCCTGATATCTATTTTCTTGATTGGTAAAACAACATGCACATATCTTTACATTGACACACTGGGGAAACTCTTATTCTGGCCGTGCCAAATTGTACAAACAACAACACGGCTCCAATCATTGCTCAGTTCTTTATTTCTTATCTTACTGTAACTGTAACGACCACGCTCACCCCAACACCGGCTCTGACTCATGATGCAGCATGTCATTTATAGCAGAACATAGATAATTGTTCAAACATATATTGCAATTTCATATACCTATACTACTTCAAGTTATTATAAAAGCAGTTTCAATTTGCTACACAGGATAATCACATTATGCCATATTAAATGTTTGCAATGTAGCTATGCTTCCCAGGGTGGCTCCCAACTTGTTGTCAAGAGTCAGTCAGTCCCTACGGAATGTGCCCTATACCCTACCCAGCCAACACCACAATGTGCTTAACCATGGAATCATTAGTGACCATTGGGCAGTTTCTGATACTGACCACTTAGCTTCACAACACACATGCTATTGCTAAATGCATAATATGGAATTAGTAGTGTAGATTAAGCATCATAATGCAAAACACAGTATATATGATACTCATATCACCAGCGGAATGCACACTCTCAAAATCATTAAGATCACTACTGTTTACAAACAGCCAGTGAGGAGTCAGTCACAGCATACTGCTCAAAACAATTCTCAATATAAGGTGAAAACTGAATAATCATTGAAATCATCCATCCAAGTTTATATCAAATAATGGGTAATCTTTCACTTCGTAATATGGCATAATTAAAAAAACATGAAATAATACGTTAAACGTATTATTGAACAAGCTGACATTCACTCAAATTAAATGTATCCTCCTTGTTGTGTGAAACAGTGACAGTGACACATACAAGGCATGAGTGTATACATTGTGAGACACAAATATTCTGCATTAGTAACATTTAATTTCATGTCACACACAGGCCGAGTTTGTGTAGAGATCAACTAGGAGCCAGGACACCTCAAAGACATGGCAAGAGATGAGGCCGCAGAGTTTGTGGAGAGATCAACTAGGAGCCAGGGCACCTCAAAGACATGGCAAGAGATGAAGCCGCAGAGTTTGTGGAGAGATCAACTAGGAGCCAGGGCACCTCAAAGACATGGCAAGAGATGAGGCCGCAGAGTTTGTGGAGAGATCAACTAGGAGCCAGGACACCTCAAAGACATGGCAAGAGATGAGGCCGCAGAGTTTGTGGAGAGATCAACTAGGAGCCAGGGCACCTCAAAGACATGGCAAGAGATGAAGCCGCAGAGTTTGTGGAGAGATCAACTAGGAGCCAGGGCACCTCAAAGACATGGCAAGAGATGAGGCCGCAGAGTTTGTGGAGAGATCAACTAGGAGCCAGGGCACCTCAAAGACATGGCAAAAGATGAGGCCGCAGAGTTTGTGGAGAGATCAACTAGGAGCCAGGGCACCTCAAAGACATGGCAAGAGATGACGCCGCTTCATATTACGTCGTCCAACTATGGCACAATTTGTAAAGCATCCGGAAGGCGAGATGTCGATGGTCTCACCGACACACTGACAACTCACTGCACTACAGCCATTCTCCGTGGGCGGAAGTACGAGTTTGTGGCCATTGAAAGGTTTGAGGCATTGCGGGGTGTAAAAACTATAAAGTGTGGGCTGTTCATCAGTCGACGAATTTGCTGTTCGTCATCTGTGCACCAGGTTCGGTGCTATTCATTGAAGATCTTGCACATTAAAACCCTTAGCATGCTGCGTCTCCAGGCAGAATTGTGAAAGACAACACTGTTCTTGAGGATGAATGTCGGCATGTTCTCTGTGACTAGGCAATATGTCCACAAACTGTTCTGTACTTGATGCATAATGACGGCACACTGCCTTTGGATCAAACACAACTATTATTATCACATACAAGGTCAACTGTTTTGCACTGAACGGAAACTGTGCCTGTTTGTGGCATACATTTTTTGGTGACTGTTTGGTGACCGAAATAGAAAGATAAAAATTGAAATTACGCTACAAAAGCTTCTTGTGTTTTACCATTCACATTTTGAAGCAGCCATCATCAATAAATTGTTTTATAAGAATTACTATCGATACGCTGACTGATGCAAATGACCATAAATATGGTTCATAGTGTGTCTGCTTAATATTTCAGCGTTTCAAAATGTCAAAGTACTGAAAACACACACGTAGTCAATTATCTTTTGGGACAATGCAGAGCCTGAAGTCGGACAATAAAAGCACGCCCACACGCAGATTCTGTGTTATTCATTGGGTGCTGCCATATTTTATACGTTTGGGTAGCCCATCGACACGTTCTACATGGACTCGCTGACTTGCTATTTTGCTATCGTTTATAACTGCAGGTCCTGATAGTCTGTTTGTCTGGAAGAAGGTAGGAATACTAATCGAAAGCAGTGAACTTTCAAAAAAGATCTTGAACATTAAAACCCTTGTCAGCCATGACACTGTCACCTGGCTCACACATTTCAGTTAGTGAGGATCTTTCACAAATTTGACGGTCAATGACAGATCCACCGTGAGCTGGCGACACATAAGTGACAAGTCCACCAGTGATGTTCCAAATAGTACTAACTGTGTTTTTGTTTTTTATAACTAGAATATGTGGCCTGCTGTGCAACTGGTTCCATCGGCCTTTTTATGTGGAATTCGGTCTTGTCTACAATGACTCTAGTTGATGGAAATTTATGGTTGAAGTCGGTTGGTGAAAAAGGTGGACCAAGTCATAGCAAGGCTACCAATTCCTTTCTCCCCATTGGCAAGCCATGAAGTTAACCCATGTTACAAAGATGTTTGTTAAATTGGCTTCAGATGTTTCAAACATACGACTCATTTCAAAATTGGTGTTATGTTGCCGAAGCTTCACAAGAGTTGCGAAAAACATATTTCCAATTGATAATGATGGATTGATACCATGATAATAAGTTAACTCATGTGCAGCTGAACCCAACATATGAAGCATTCCAATAAATTTCGTGGAGGTAGGCACTGTTAATAGCTGACCTTGGAGCCATTATTCGGCTGCGCCGTCACACATTTGGAGTTTTCCACAGACGGTGTGCCATGAACATATATCAATATCTCTAATCTATTTTATTTAAAATCTCTAATATTATTTAGAGAGTTTGTTATTTAGTACTAACATAATTGTCTTATTCAAATGACAAATGAAAGCGTTTGTCATGCAATCGTACTGAAGAATACATAAACGACAACACATCACTAAACCTTGCATTGTATGATCTATTATATATATATATATATATATATATATATATATATATATATATATATATATATATATGTGTGTGTGTGTGTGTGTGTGTGTGTGTGTGTGTGTGTGTGTGTGTGTGTGTCACTAACAAAATCAAACACGTTTTTTACCAGATCTGTCCGTCACTAATATTACTTGTACCCATACGATAATTGGCGAGAGACAATTAGGCACGCCGATTTTCCATGGCAGTCCTGTTTGGTAATTCAAAATTATCGGCCAGCTGACTCAATCCACATCACCCACATGGCCCCGTCCCAAAAGGCAGATGGTCCGTGCTTAAGTGTCTAACAAGTCCTCGCGTAGTAAGTATTGCGCCGTTCGCCGAATCGAGCCAACTGCATCATGCACGTTAAATGTAACCTGTTGGCGGCCTTGGTGGAGAAGAGTGTAATGGGGCGGGACGAGGGAGTCGTAAGCATTGTTACTAGACCACTGAGTCTGCCCGAATGCAGTCATTGTTCAGCGGCAGAGTTGCACATTGGGTGTGTTCCACCAGGTTCAAACGCCAACCAACGGTACACCATGATAAAGTACACCGTCGCTTAGAAAAATAAGTCACGTTTTACAAAACTAAACATTAACAACATGCCATGCGTTCAGTGATATCATGTATCTCACGGATCGTCTATAAAGCACCTTCAGTTGATTGAAGGCAGAATTATATATGTGTCTATTTCAAAACTAGTTTGTTGCGACAACTCAATTCACATCAGTTGTCCGTCTGGCGCGTTGACGTTAATTCCGCCTTCTACGGCCGTCTCGACAACATCACGTGTCCGGCTGGATCAATGATATGCTATCGTGTAGTCTGCCCGGAGCTACCGACAAAATGTGGAAGATCTGACAGGACAAAGACTGCGTGTGTTACGTCGGCGGATCATACCAGAATCCTTGCTGGAGCAACAATAAATAGTTCACCTACGAATGTCGATGTAAGTAATTGAATATGTAATGACTTAATTGTGTGTACACTTTTGTCGCTTAAGTTACTATCACGATTACGTTACGATTATACGTCATGGCCTTGTTGTGGCCTTGTTATGGCCATGTTAGCGATAACGATCGGGAGAAACAGTAGCTATTGTATTAATGAAAACAATGCTTATGTCACGTTACCAAATAGTTGGCGATGTTTTCATCACATTATATTTGAAAAGTACGTTTTTATTTCAAGTTGTTCTATTAATATCCATGTCGTGCAATTGAAACCTTTGCAAACGCATACTGATCCGTGCTATTTTACTTAGTGCAACATTTTAAATAAGTACGTCATGAGACAATACGCTGAGAACAATGATTCGAATATTATATATATATATATATATATATATATATATATATATATATATATATATATATATATATATATATATATATATATATATATATATATATATATATATATATATATATATATATATATACATACATACATATATGTATATATAAATTGGTCCCCCGCCTCCCCACTTTTAAAACCGGATCGACGCCCCTGCATTAGAGGTATTTATAGAACCGATAAACAAACCGCAACATGGACGACGCACGAGGAGCGATGTCAAGCATCAAGCTCTATCCGCCAGGCGGCGTGGTAAATGCAGCCACACACATAGTGGCGCTGCGCCCAATACAATATTTCCAACGAGCGCCTATCCACTGTCGTACAAGAAAAACGGATTTATTTAATCGACATAGCATTTCCAACGAACATCTTCGGCGGTTCTGATAGTGACATTTTCTTTTCGTGATAAATGCTTAAAGATTCTGGCTTATTGAATTTTGAAGTCCCGGAGATTTATGATTAATAACACTTGATTTTCGTTATATTTATTGTTATTACAAGCAAAAATGCCCCTGATAGTTGACACGATAGTTTGGTAGATGATATGTAATTATCGTGATAGTAAAATTTAACGAATGTTACAAAATACATTATGCTCGTTCAAACGCCAATACCTGTGTCACGCATGTGCAACAATACCGGATTTTTATATTGGACACTGGGGGGGGGCTTTATAGACAAAGAGGTTGAAACCGCGGTCCTAGACCTAGCAGACCTGTTCAATCGTACCGCATCTCGTCTTCTCTGGGAAACATCCATCCACACTGCAATGAATGTGCGAAGACTATCCTTAAACAAACATCCACTACTGTCTATACAAAGGTACTCAATCATACCGTTCAGTGAACTGAAGAAACTTTGTATTGACTGGCTCAAGGTTCGACATTGCAACACATGCGAAGCTTGGTTCTTTTAGTTGAGGGTCTGAAGCTCTAGCTACTGCGATACTGCGCCACTAGAGAGCCTCAGAGAACGTTATGCTTTCATCCAAACGTAAGACCCACAATGCTTGTTTACTTCGTAATAATTCGCGCTGCTTTCAGATTCACTGATTAAGGCAAACCTCGACGTCTATTGTCTGGGGACGATTCTACCTTCAGGAAGCAACACACATGATCGAGCCCAGGCAGTGCTGAAATGTAAAGTAACGATGTCTTTCCTTTACTTGTCTTGTTACCTCGCCTACCTTTAACGAATTTAATTATAATGTGGTTATGATATTTTATATATATATATATATATATATATATATATATATATATATATATATATATATATATATATATATATATATATATATATATAATAACTATCCACCATTGTCTGTATCCAGGTACTCAGTCTTACAGCTGAGAGAATTGTTTTTCAGTGATCTGTTATAAAACCTCCCCGTCCCGTGAAAACTGTTCAAGATAAGGCATTTCTTCGCCGTATAAAATTATCGTTAATATTATGTTCTATGATTGTGTTATTCGACTTTGCACTTTCGGAAAGCACCTGGCGGACAGTTCGCTCGCAAAAACCACGTTTACCGGATGCCGATAGATGGCGGCACTGTACGCGTCAGACGCCGGAGATAAGTGTTTTGCAATATTATTGTTCGGCCATTTCTGGTATCCTCATTCATTTCGAAACGTTAATGTCAAAAAGATAACAATACGCGCAACAAATAGTATGTTTCATTGTTTGTGAATGAGGGACAGAGAGATCAATAAGTGAACTAGGATTCGGTACTCGGCATTTCAGAAAAAAGACGCGAACTGCGAGTCAGAATCACACGACAGGCGGCCTGTGCCGCAAACCACGTGATGTGAAAATTACGCTCATCCTGGCCACGAGCATTTCGGATATTACGTCACAGTACGTCTGTATAACGCATCTCCATAGTAATCTCGACTACGTGAACGGTAAGTTGCGTTCTTTTCTTCCTCACGATTTTGATAGGTTTTCGCTGGCGAAACCAGTAGAATCCAAGATATGTGTACAAGTGTAGACCCATCACAATACAAACTACTGTTGTAATCGTTATTTTGTTCTTCAGTCTCACTCTCAGGAAGACGGCCACAACTTAAAAGACGATCGACACTGAACTTCACTGACTTAACTGTGCAATGGGCCGAGACCCTGGAAGAGCCCAACGCCGACGGAGGAGAAACGCATCGCAGACACAGGAGAAACGGGAATAGGCGGCGAAATACGACAAAGAAATCGGGGAGAAACAGGTCAGTAGGGTGTTTTCTGGTTATTACTCCTTCGAAGGACACAGACTTCTCGTAAAATGTATTTTAAGTAACTGGACATTGTCTTGATCTATATAGACAACATTTTGTATTGTGCATAATATATGAAAAGTAAATAAAATCTTAAATACTAATCAGTTTGTGTAATAGTAACCATGGCAACCACACCATTGGCAATTTGATGCCATGGAAAATGTAATAGTTACATTATCAATGTATTATCTAAAAATATTATATTTAGTACATTTTCCGTGAAGTTGTGTTTGTGAATAAGGAGTAATACTTTTGTTATTAATAGAAGTATGACTGTTAATATTAGTTACAAAATCAAACAATTTCTACTTACCCCTGGGTGTTTAATTGTACTTCCTACTATTTAATCTGGCATCTGATATGTTATTTTGTAACATATAAATTATATGCTATTTTGCAAAATGATTACTAAAAAGAACACATTTTTATTTTTGATGTTTTTTTACACACTACAACCAATTTTGTCCAAGTAAAAAGTTATAATATGAGATATTAACAAGTCACAATTTGAATGTGTAGCTACTTATAAATAATTTTGCTTACCATTACATTTAAAACGTAATTTGTCATAAACTAAACTATTTTGCTTAAATGAAGCCTACAGTTTATGTTATAAATTACCAACCAATGAATGTTTTTTTTACATAGGACACTGGTTACACACTCATTTTTTGTGCTGGCATAAATTTGGATTTCTGGTGACATGGCTTGCTCAACCAAATAATCAAAATGTGATTAAATAACTACTTTTCCAGGGCTTATATTTCAGTGTATAATTGGTGTAGTACAACTTGCCAATCATTTCATATATTTGTGTTCATATGTTTCAATGTTTACAATGTGGGAAGTAAAAATTGCTTCAGCTGGGGAAGGGGTAGGCCCACCTCCCCTTGGCTTAGGTACCTGCCTTTGGCTACCCCGACATGCAACCGCATGTTACAAGCTCACTGAAAGCATTTGGAATTGCAGGACTTCTTAACCAAATTTCTGCCAATCCCACGTGTTTGATGGTGCGACTGGCCTGGGGTTGACTCCACATCAAATACTTTGATTCCAACTAAATATATTGATTCCGATTCCACCCACACTGGCAATTCGTTTTCGAATCTAGCAAACTATTTTGTTCTGATTCAACCCAAACTATGGCAATTCTAATTACCATTAACTTATTTGATTCTGATTCCAATTTTAAATCTGTTTGGGATTCTACCCACCTACCCTTATAATGATGATGATAAAGCTACTATATCAGTTTTAATTCCACTAAATATTAGTGCAAACACTGACCTTTCACTCCATGTCAAAGCATATTGGCCACAGTTTTGGACATTTATTTCCATTTCCATCTGTTTGTGCCATCTCCCTCTGCACTTGTTGCTGCACCATGTATTTTCCACCCTTCCTCTTTTCCTTCTGCCCTGTGGGTTCCATATTAGTGCCTGTCTTAGGATGTTGTTTGTTGGTTTCCTGAATATGTGACCAATCCTGCTGTAATATATATATAATGGAATCAGAACAACAATGGTAGAACCATTATCCACATGAGGGGATAGGACGAGGAGAATTCAGATTGGGTTAAGGATGTCAGATTGCTATGTTGTGGATGGAAGCGGTAATGGAATGAAATGGAATGAAACAAGTTTGTTGGACTCTGAAATGTCATAGTTTGGATGGAATCAGAAAGATGGTTAGTTGGATTCAGAACTGGAATTGCTCTTAGTGTGGATGGAATTGGAATCACCCCAGGTCTGATTGCATCCAAGTACATCTGCCTGTGGCACCCAGGGCTTTATTCAGTACCAAATTATTGCCAGTCACACATGTTTTGGTGGACACATGTATGTTAACTGTTAAGCCAGTTTAAACATTTTAAATTGTGTCTGATGATCTTAAATGGACTACAAACACACATGTGACACCATTTACGCTAACTTCTAAAGCTTAACTGACAATATCTATGGTTTTGAAACGTTTTTATTTTATTGCTCCTTCCTTTTTTTTACCCGTCCACCCATATTTCTACCCATCCACAACGGTTTATACCAACCCAAATGATGGGTGGACGGGTCTCTGGATAAAGCTATGGTAGCACCTTCACCTGGGAATTTGAAAGGCCTAATTGTAACTCAACTGCTCCTTCTGTTAGTGTTAGTCTCTCCAGTGCGTGATGCTTCCTTTCAAACATGTCATATCTGGCTTGATCAACACCTCTAAGTGGATATGTGGCACCATACAACCTACAGAACAACTCTTGCAATTGGTCAATATAGGTCAATCTCTTCCCAATATCACCAAGTAATCTACGGTTTGATTCATGATAATCATGTGTGGCCTTTTGGTAGTTGAACCAGATATGGAGGTCTCTGTTTGTCATATTTTTCATTATATATATATATATATATATATATATATATATATATATATATATATATTATATATAAAACAAAAAAATATATTGCAGCTAGATTATGTATTCACTGATGATAGATAAATATTAAACAGCTTGACAATTAGTAACATACAGACGGGTGAAATGACAATTAGTAATATACAGATGGGTGAAATGGCCTCATCAAGACTAAAATAGCTTTAGAAAATAATTAAGTAAAAAATTACTAAAAAAACGAAATTCAAAGAGTTTAAACCTGTAGGTTGTGCAAGGCCCCATATTCAGTTGGAGCTGTACATTCATCCTTGTGGGCCAGGGAACTGCTGATCATATCAGTCTCCTGGCAGTCAACTCACACAATTGAATTAAGCTCAGCCAATACTTTCTTTGCCTACAGTACCATATTCAGTTGTTTGGATTCTGGCTGTTACATGTAAATATAGCTTATAATGTTCATGAAATACAAAATGTTCAGCCACTTCTGAGCAATGTTGATTGGGATTCCCTTAATTTTCTATAGATTGTGGAAGATATAGATCTGCCATGGATGGTTCATAGCTACTATTGCACTCCAAATATACACAAACTCTACATGTGTGGCTGTTAATGTGCCATAATTTGGACCACAGCAGCACTTTCCAAAATTCCTTAATCCATATTTATAAACTAATATTCTTTTTTATTCGTCCCTTCAAAAACACACAGTTGTAGCTGACCTTTTCTAACCTCCAACATGTTCAGTAAAAACATTTTAGGCTATGTTTTAAATGTTTTTGAATACTGATATAATAACACCCTTATTATTTATAAATAACCAAAAAGATAATTTGTTTAGTTAGCCTCTTGAAAGTGTTTTTATTGAATGTGTCAAGTTTGAAAATGTCACTTACAAACTTGTGTTTCTCAGGGGACTAAGTGCCTTATTTTAATAGATAAATTACTTAATTTAACACTTTGTCATGGATCACCAAACATTTCTCCCTGAAATATAATATAGATAACTACTTTGCTAAAGGTTTGCTTTAACTTCACATGTTGTTTTTCTTCAGGAGGTTAAAGAGACTGTAGGCATTTGTACTAATGTTATTGTTTTTATTCAGGAGGAGAAAGAGACTGTAGGCATTTGTACTAATGTTATTGTTGTTATTCAGGAGGAGAAAGAGACTGTAGGCATTTGTACTAATGTTATTGTTTTTCTTCAGGACGAGAAAGAGACTGTAGGCATTTCTACTAATTTTATTGTTTTTCTTCAGGAGGAGAAAGAGACTGTAGGCATTTGTACTAATGTTATTGTTTTATTCAGGAGGAAAAAGACTTGGTTTTTGACTAATGTTTTGTTTTCTTCAGGAGAAAAAAGAGACTGTAGGCATTTGTACTAATGCTATTTTTTTTCTTCAGGAGGAGAAAAGAGACTGTAGGCATTTGTCTAATGTATTGTTTTTTTTCAGGGGGAAAAGAGACTGTAGGCATTTGTACTAATGTTATTGTTTTCTTCAGGAAGAAAAGAGACTGTAGGCATTTGTACTAATGTTATTGTTTTCTTAAGGGAAAGGGAAAAGAGACTGTAGGCATTTGTACTAATGCTTTTTTTTTCTTCGGGGGAAAAAGAGACTGTATACTTTTTTACTAATTTATTTTTTTTCTTCAGGGGGAAAGGACTGTGGCATTTGTACTAATGCTTTTTTTTTCTTCGGGAGGAGAAAGAGACTGTAGGCATTTGTACTAATTTATTTTTTTCTTCAGGAGGAAAAGAGACTGTAGGCATTTGTCTAATGCTATTTTTTTTCTTCAGGAGGAGAAAAGACTTAGGCATTTGAAATTTTTACCAAAGGAGAAAGAGACTGTATACATTTGTACTAATGTTATTGTTTTCTTCAGGAGGAGAAAGAGACTGTAGGCATTTGTACTAATTATTGTTTTTCTTCAGGAGGAGAAAGAGACTGTATACATTTGTACTAATGTTTTGTTTTTCTTCAGGAGGAGAAAGAGACTGTAGGCATTTGTACTAATGCTATTGTTTTTCTTCAGGAGGAGAAAGAGACTGTATACATTTGTACTAATGTTATTGTTTTTCTTCAGGAAGAGAAGAGACTGTAGGCATTTGTACTAATGCTATTGTTTTTCTTCAGGAGGAAAAAGAGACTGTGGGCATTTGTACTAATTTTTTTTTTCTTCGGGGGGGGAAAGACTGTAGGCATTTGTCTAATGCTATTGTTTTTCTTCAGCAGGAGAAAGAGACTTATACATTTGTACTAATGGTATTGTTTTTCTTCAGGAGGAGAAAGAGACTGTAGGCATTTGTACTAATGTTATTGTTTTTCTTCAGGAGGGGGAAGAGACTGTAGGCATTTGTACTAATGCTATTGTTTTTCTTCAGCAGGAGAAAGAGACTGTATACATTTGTACTAATGTTATTGTTTTTCTTCAGGAGGAGAAAGAGACTGTAGGCATTTTTCTAATTTATTGTTTTTCTTCAGGAGGAAAAAGAGACTAGGCATGTGTACTAATTTTATTGGTTTTTTCAGGAGGAGAAACAAATTGTAGCATGTATACTAATTTCATTCTTTTTTTCAGGAGGAGAAAGAGACTGCACACATTTGTACTAATTGTATTGTTTTTCTTCAGGAAGAGAAAGAGACCGTAGACATTTGTACTAATTTTATTGTTTTTCTTCAGGAGAAAAGAATGTAGAATACTGTACTTAATTTCTTTGGGTTCCCTTTTTTCAAGGGGAAGAAAGAGCCTAGGAACATTTGTACCAAAAAAAATTTTATGGGTTTTTTTTGGAGACAACAGACTTTAGACATTTTAATAATTTTTTCAATTTTTTTTTTTTCTTCAGGAAAACACAGTTGTGGGACCTTTTCAAACCTAAATTTCAGAAAACTTTTTTTAGGTAGTTAAAGACTGTAGAATACTGTATAATTTCATTCTTTTTTTTAAAGGAAGAAGAAAGATAAATTTTTTTAGTTAGTTTGAAATGTTTTTCTTGAGGAAGTTGAAAAGACTTAAAAGACTTTGTTTCTAATTTTATTTTTTTTTTTTTCAGTCAGGAGGACCAAAGATTTTTTGTATAATATGTAATATTTTAAATTTGTTTAATTTGTTTTTTTCTTCAGGAGGTTAAAGAGCCCTGTAGGCATTTGTACTAATGTTATTGTTTTTATTCAGGAGGAGAAAGAGACTGTAGTCATGTGTACTAATGTTATTGTTTTTATTCAGGAGGAGAAAGAGACTGTAGACATTTGTACTAATGTTATTGTTTTTCTTCAGGAGGAAAAAAGAGATTGTAGGCATTTGTACTAATGTTATTGTTTTTCTTCAGGAGGAGAAAGAGACTCTAGACATTTGCAAATTTTATTGTTTTTCTTCAGGAGGAGAAAGAGACTGAACATTTGTTCTAATGTTATTTTTTTTTTCTTCAGGAGGAGAAAGAGACTGTAGGCATTTGTACTAATTTATTGTTTTTCTTCAGGAGGAGAAAGAGACTGTAGACATTTGTACTAATGTTATTGTTTTTCTTCATGAGGAGAAAGAGACTGCTGACATTTGTACTAATGTTATTGTTTTTCTTCAGGAGGAGAAAGAGACTGTAGATATTTGTACTAATTTATTGTTTTTCTTCAGGAGAAAGAGACTACAGACATTTTTACTAATTTTCTAGTTTTTCTTCAGGAGGCGAAAGAGATTGCAGACATTTTTACTAATTTTATTGTTTTTCTTCAGGAGGAGAAAAGAGACTTGCAGATATGTGCTAATTCTATTGTTTTTCTTCAGGAGAAAGAGACTACAGACATTTGTACTGATTTTATTGTTTTTCTTTAGGAGGATAAAGACTA
This sequence comes from Ridgeia piscesae, assembly GCA_025642075.2. Classification (NCBI taxonomy): domain Eukaryota; kingdom Metazoa; phylum Annelida; class Polychaeta; order Sabellida; family Siboglinidae; genus Ridgeia; species Ridgeia piscesae. Next base: position 186,286 of record JAODUO010000195.1, read on the forward strand.
GATATTTGTACTAAGTTAATTGTTTTCCTTCAGGAAGAGAAAGATACTGTAGACAATTATACTAATTTTATTGTTTTTCTTCAGGAGGAGAAAGAGACTGCAGACACGTGTACTAATTTTTAAAACAAATTCAGGAGGAGAATTAGATTGTTGACTTGACATGTGTACTAATTTCATAGTTTTTCTTCAGGAGGAAAAATGAGATTGTAGGCATTTGTACTAATGTTTTGTTTTTCTTCAGGAGGAAAACGAGATTTTATACTTGTAACTAATTTCATAGTTTTTCTTCAGGTGGAGAACGAGATTGTAGACATTTGTACTAATGTTATTGTTTTTCTTCATGAGGAGAAAGATACTGTAGGCATTTGTACTAATTTATTGTTTTTCTTCAGGAGGAGAAAGAGACTGTAGGCATTTGTACTAATTTATTGTTTTTCTTCAGGAGAAAGAAAGATATTTAGGCATGTGTACTAATTTTATTGGTTTTTTCAGGAGGAGAAACAAATTGTAGCATGTGTACTAATTTCATTCTTTTTTTCAGGAGGAGAAAGAGACTGCCCACATTTGTACTAATTGTATTGTTTTTCTTCAGGAAGAGAAAGAGACCATAGACATTTGTACTAATTTTATTGTTTTTCTTCAGGAGGAGAAAGAGACTGTAGACATTTGTATTAATTTCAATGTTTTTCTTCAGGAGGAGAAAGAGACTGTATACATTTGTACTAATTATATTGTTTTTCTTCAGGAAGAGCAAGAGACTGTAGACATTTGTACTAATTTATTGTTTTTCTTCAGGAGGAGAAAGATACTGTAGATATGTGTATTAATTTCATTGTTTTTCTTCAGGAGAGAAAGAGACTGTAGACATGTGTATTAATTCATTGTTTTTTTCAGGAGGAGAAAGAGACTGTATATATTTGTACTAATTTATTGTTTTTCTTCTGGTGGAGAAAGATACTGTAGACATTTGTACTAATTTTATTGTTTTTCTTCAGGAGGAGAAAGAGACTGTAGACATTTGTACTAATTTATTAGGTTTTTTTCAGGAAAGAAAAGAGAGACTGTAGACATTTGTACTAATTTTATTGTTTTTCTTCAGGAGGAGAAAGAGACTGTAGACATTTGTACTAATTTTATTCTTTTTCTTCAAGGAGGAAAAAGAGAGACATTTGTACTAATTTTATTGTTTTTCTTCAGGAGGAGAAAGAGACTGTAGACATTTGTACTAATTTATTCTTTTTCTTCAGGAGGAGAAAGAGACTGTAGACATTTGTACTAATTTTATTGTTTTTCTTCAGTCAGGAGGAAAAAAAAAAGAGACTAGACATTTGTATTAATTTATTGTTTTTCTTCGGGAAAGAAAGAGACTGTAGACAGTTATACTAATTTTATTGTTTTTCTTCAGTCAAGGAGAAAGAGACTGTATACATTTGTACTAATTTTATTTTTTTTTCTTTAGGAGGAGAAAGAGACTATATACATTTGTACTAATTTTATTGTTTTTCTTCAGGAGGAGAAAGAGATTGTAGACATTTGTACTAATTTCATTGTTTGTTCTTCAGGAGGAGAAAGAGACTATAGACATTTGTACTAATGTTATTTGTTTTTTTCAGGAGGCGAAAGAGACTGCAGACAATTTTTTGTTTCTTAAAAAAAATTCTAAACATGTGTATAAAGACTGTAGACATTTGTAGAAAGTTTCTTGTTTTCCTTCAGGAGGAGAAAGATACTGCAGATATTTGTACTAATTTTATTGTTTTTCTTCAGGAGGAAAAGAGACTGCAGACATTTGTATTAATTTCATAATTTCTTTCAGGAGGTGAATGAGATTGTTGACATGTGTACTAATTTCATAGTTTTTCTTCAGGTCAAGAATGAGATTGGAAAAATTTGTACTAATTGTTTAGTTTTTCTTCAGGTGGAGAATGAGATTTTAGACGTGTAATAATTTCATAGTTTTTCTTCAGGTGGAGAACGAGATTGTAGACATGTGTCCTACTTTCCAACTTTTTCTTCAGATGGAGACGTAAAAAGTTGCTCTGTTTCTTCAGGTTGAATAAAAAGATCATGCACTTTTTTTAGGAAGACAACATGTTGTTAGACAGCATGCACAACTTGTAATAATCATTGTTCTTTATTTCAGGTGGACTACGAGATGAGAGACAATGTATACATGAAGGAGAAGAAGCCACTGAATGAGTGGGAGGAGGACTTGAAGTCCCTGGAGGAGGAGTACAACCATATCAGGGAGGACTGGCGCACCAAGGGGGAAACAGGAAGAGGTGTGTTATGTTGTCATCCTGTCACACACAAGTACCTGTTTCTAATTTCTATCAGATCTGGTGAAATACTTTTTCAATCACAACTTTGGAGAAGTACATGTTCCTACCACCAAGGGGCCCCGGCCCAAATTATTTTTGTTTTCCGTATACGAAAGTGGTGTGATTTTTTAAACTGGCCGAATGTCCCTCCGAATGTGTTTTCCCCAATGTATCACCAAATGCTTTCCGTTTGGTTTCAGAATGTTTTCGTATGGTTTCAGAAAGCTTTCAGAATAGACCGAATACTTCCCGCATGTTGATTTCGAAAGGTTTCCTTTCCGAACGCTTTCCGTATGCTTTTCGAATATTTTCAGAACACAGCGAGTCGACCTAGAATGGACCGAACTCTTTCCGCACGCTTTCCGAAAATATTCGGCTTACTCTGACGTCCGGCCGAATGCTTTAAGAACCTCCCGAATAACGGGAATTTTTCAAACATGCTGTATATTCCAAGGAGGAAACACACACGAGCATCTTGGATTATATATTTGGATTATTCTACTTATCACACACACAATGCCGCCAAAGAGGAGAGCAGGGAGGAAGGGAGAGACTGGGGAGAAGGTTGGGAGGAAGGGGAAGAAGAAGCAGTTGCCACCAAAGTAAGTATTTCTGTTTTTACACTGGTCATTATAAAATCCAAAAAATTTGCATTTACCCTCATGTTTTATGACTCCCAGTTCTTATAACATATTCCTGTAAAATGTATAAACATATTTTTTATTTGACTGTAAATGGTCAATTATTCACCTGTAAAACTGTAGAATATGTTTGCTGTAAAATGTAAAATCATAGAAATAAAAAAAATCATTTTTATTGTGTGTAAAATGCAGTTTCAATTCACTGTAAAATGTAGAGAAGACACCCCCCGCGACATGATCAGTTTGTGGCTTTTAATTTTTATTGCAAAATGATGTTACACGGTATAAATTATACCTATTATAGCATACTGAGCATCAAAAAATGTTTTCATGTCCCATTTAGGGGTTCGAAATAGACGTAATAAGGGCGCTTACTTTGTGTACACATCGACCATGAGGCGTTTTCGAAACCATTGTAGGCGTGGCTAAAAGCCCAGAAGGAAATGCATGATCACATGAACACAAGTTGACGGGTTGCACATGCTGCCGTGTCGTGTATTTGTTGTCATTCGTAATGGTATGAAGTCAGTTTTTATGTGTGAATGCGATTTGTATGGGTGGGTGTGTTTTTTCCAGGGACGTTACATTTGTTCTAAAAACATGGTACATGTATATACATTTGTTGTGTGCACAGCATAAGACCAGACAAAAGACATCCGATTATTAGAAAACCTTTAGAGCCAATAACAACTAATTAACTAACGCCACACCCAGCCAGGTGCACGGCTCCCAGTTGGTAAAGGTTAAAGGGTGGGTGTCACTCATGGCGATTTGACTGACAGCATCGGGATTCTTATAAACATTTGACGTTTAACATTACGAAGTCAGTTCTGTTTCATTAAAACATTTATTGACGGTCAGGACGCTACAATAGTTATAACTTATACTGATTAACATGATTTTGCAATAAAAATAAAAAACCACGAACTGATCATGGTGCTTTAAAATTATTGACCTATAAAACTGTATAATATAATTATAAATATGTTTATTGTTGTGTTCACAGGAGCCGGTTGAGGGTGAGGTGAGGCCGGGCGAGGGTGATGCGAGGCCGGGTGACGTCGGGAGAGGGTGAGGCGAGGCCTGGTGAGGGTGAGACGAGGTTGGGTGGGGCGAGGCTGGGGGAGGGTGAGGCGAGGCTGGGTGAGGGTGAGGCCGGGTGAGGGTGAGGAGAGGCCGGGTGAGGTGAGATCGGGCGAGGGTGAGACGAAGCCTGGTGCGGTGACGCTGGGTGAGGGCGAGGCCGGGTGAAGTGAGGAGAGGCCGGGCGAGGGTGAGGCGAAGCCGGGTGGGGATGAAGCGAGGTCGGGTGAGGCCAGAGAAGAGGAAGCACTTGCAGGAAGATGCGAGGCCGGGTGAGGTCGGGAGAGTGTGAGGCGAGGCCGGGTGAGGGTGAGGCGAGGTTGGGTGAGATGAGGCTGGGGGAGGGTGAGGCAAGGCTGGGTGAGGGTGAGGCCAGGTGAGGGTGAGGTCGGGCGAGGGTGAGACGAAGCCGGGTGGGGTGAGGCTGGGTGAGGGCGAGGCCGGGTGAAGTGAGGCGAGGCCGGGCGAGGGTGAGGCGAAGCCGGATGAGGGTGAGGCGAGGCCGGGTGAGGATGAGGCGAGGTCGGGTGAGGTCAGAGAGAAGGAGCGCATGCAGGAAGATGCCAGGCTGCAGTTGGTGAGGCCAGAGAAGAGGAGCGCTTGCAGGAAGATGCCAGGCTGGTGTAAGTGAGGCCAGAGAGGAGGAGCGCATGCAGGAAGGTACCAGGTTGGAGTTAGTGAGGCCATAGAGGAGGAGCGCTTGCAGGAAGATGCCAGGCTGGGGTTAGTGAGGCCAGAGAGGAGGAGCGCTTGCAGGAAGATGCCAGGCTGGAGTAAATGAGGCCAGAGAGGAGGAGCGCATGCAGGAAGGTACCAGGCTCGAGTTAGTGAGGCCAGAGAGGAGGAGCGCTTACAGGAAGATGCCAGGCTGGAGATAGTGAGGCCAGAGAAGAGGAGCGCTTGCAGGAAGATGCCAGGCTGGAGATAGTGAGGCCAGAGAGGAGTAGTGCATGCAGGAAGATGCCAGGCTGGAGTTAGTGAGGCCAGAGAGGAGGAGCGCTTCCAGGAAGATGCCAGGCTGGGGTTGGTGAGGCCAGAGAGGAGGAGCGCTTGCAGGAAGATGCCAGGCTGGAGTTAGTGAGGCCAAAGAGGAGGAGCGCATGCATGAAGATGCCAGGCTGAAGTTGGTGAGGCCAGAGAGGAGGAGCGCTTGCAGGAAGATGCCAGGCTGGAGTTGTGAGGCCAGAGAGGAGGAGCGCTTGCAGGAAGATGCCAGGCTGGAGTTGGTGAGGCCAGAGAGGAGGAGCGCTTGCATGAAGATGCCAGGCTGAAGTTGTTGAGGCCAGAGAGGAGGAGCGCTTGCAGGAAGATGCCAGGCTGGAGTTGGTGAGGCCAGAGAGGAGGAGCGCTTGCAGGAAGATGCCAGGCTGGAGTTGGTGAGGCCAGAGAGGAGGAGCGCTTGCAGGAAGATGCCAGGCTGGAGTTAGTGAGGCCAGAGAGGAGGAGCACTTCAGGAAGATGCCAGGCTGAAGTTGGTGAGGCCAGAGAGGAGGAGCGCTTGCAGGAAGATGCCAGGCTGGAGTTAGTGAGGCCAGAGAGGAGGAGCGCATGCAGGAAGATGCCAGGCTGGAGTTGGTGAGGCCAGAGAGGAGGAGCGCTTGCAGGAAGATGCCAGGCTGGAGTTAGTGAGGCCAGAGAGGAGGAGCGCATGCAGGAAGATGCCAGGCTGGAGTTGGTGAGGCCAGAGAGAGGAGCGCTTACAGGAAGATGCCAGGCTGCAGATAGTGAGGCCAGAGAAGAGGAGCGCTTACAGGAAGATGCCAGGCTGGAGATAGTGAGGCCAGAGAAGAGGAGCGCTTGCAGGAAGATGCCAGGCTGGAGTTAGTGAGGCCAGAGAGGAGTGCTTGCAGGAAGATGCCAGGCTGGAGTTAGTGAGGCTAAAGAGGAGCGCATGCATGAAGATGCCAGGCTGAAGTTGGTGAGGCCAGAGAGGAGGAGCGCTTGCAGGAAGATGCCAGGCTGGAGTTGGTGAGGCCAGAGAGGAGGAGCGCTTGCAGGAAGATGCCAGGCTGGAGTTGGTGAGGCCAGGGAGGAGGAGCGCTTGCAGGAAGATGCCAGGCTGGAGTTAGTCAGGCCAGAGAGGAGGAGCGCTTGCAGGAAGATGCCAGGCTGGAGTTGGTGAGGCCAGAGAGGAGGAGCGCTTGCAGGAAGATGCCAGGCTGGAGTTGGTGAGGCCAGAGAGGAGGAGCGCTTGCAGGAAGATGCCAGGCTGGAGTTGGTGAGGCCAGAGAGGAGGAGCGCATGCAGGAAGATGCCAGGCTGGAGTTGGTGAGGCCAGAGAGGAGGAGCGCTTGCAGGAAGATGCCAGGCTGTAGTAAGTGAGGCCAGAGAGGAGGAGCGCATGCAGGAAGATGCCAGGTTGGAGTTAGTGAGGCCAGAGAGGAGGAGCGCTTGCAGGAAGATGCCAGGCTGGAGTAAATGAGGCCAGAGAGGAGGAGCGCATGCAGGAAGGCACCAGGCTCGAGTTAGTGAGGCCAGAGAGGAGGAGCGCTTGCAGGAAGATGCCAGGCTGGAGATAGTGAGGCCAGAGAAGAGGAGCGCTTGCAGGAAGATGCCAGGCTGGAGTTAGTGAGGCCAGAGAGGAGTAGTGCATGCAGGAAGATGCCAGGCTGGAGTTAGGAGGCCAGAGAGGAGGAGCGCTTCCAGGAAGATGCCAGGCTGGAGTTAGTGAGGCCAGAGAGGAGGAGCGCTTGCAGGAAGATGCCAGGCTGGAGTTAGTGAGGCCAGAGAGGAGGAGCGCTTGCAGGAAGATGCCAGGCTGGAGTTGGTGAGGCCAGAGAGGAGGAGCGCTTGCAGGAAGATGCCAGGCTGGAGTTGGTGAGGCCAGAGAGGAGGAGCGCTTGCAGGAAGATGCCAGGCTGGAGTTGGTGAGGCCAGAGAGGAGGAGCGCTTGCAGGAAGATGCCAGGCTGGAGTTGGTGAGGCCAGAGAGGAGGAGCGCTTGCAGGAAGATGCCAGGCTGGAGTTGGTGAGGCCAGAGAGGAGGAGCGCTTGCAGGAAGATGCCAGGCTGAAGTTGGTGAGGCCAGAGAGGAGGAGCGCTTGCAGGAAGATGCCAGGCTGGAGTTGGTGAGGCCAGAGAGGAGGAGCGCTTGCAGGAAGATGCCAGGCTGGAGTTGGTGAGGCCAGAGAGGAGGAGCGCTTGCAGGAAGATGCCAGGCTGGAGTTGGTGAGGCCAGAGAGGAGGAGCGCTTGCAGGAAGATGCCAGGCTGGAGTTGGTGAGGCCAGAGAGGAGGAGCGCTTGCAGGAAGATGCCAGGCTGAAGTTGGTGAGGCCAGAGAGGAGGAGCGCTTGCAGGAAGATGCCAGGCTGAAGTTGTTGAGGCCAGAGAGGAGGAGCGCTTGCAGGAAGGTGCCAGGCTGGAGTTGGTGAGGCCAGAGAGGAGGAGCGCTTGCAGGAAGATGCCAGGCTGAAGTTGGTGAGGCCAGAGAGGAGGAGCGCTTGCAGGAAGATGCCAGGCTGAAGTTGGTGAGGCCAGAGAGGAGGAGCGCTTGCAGGAAGATGCCAGGCTGGAGTTGGTGAGGCCAGAGAGGAAGAGCGCTTGCAGGAAGATGCCAGGCTGGAGTTGGTGAGGCCAGAGAGGAGGAGCGCTTGCAGGAAGATGCCAGGCTGGAGTTGGTGAGGCCAGAGAGGAGGAGCGCTTGCAGGAAGATGTCAGGCTGGAGTTGGTGAGGCCAGAGAGGAGGAGCGCTTGCAGGAAGATGCCAGGCTGGAGTTAGTGAGGCCAGAGAGGAGGAGCGCTTGCAGGAAGATGCCAGGCTGGAGTTAGTGAGGCCAGAAAGGAAGGGCGCATGCAGGAAGATGCCAGGCTGGAGTTGTGAGGCCAGAGAGGAGGAGCGCTTGCAGGAAGATGCCAGGCTGGAGTTGGTGAGGCCAGAGAGGAGGAGCGCATGCAGGAAGATGCCAGGCTGGAGTTCGTGAGGCCAGAGAGGAGGAGCGCTTGCAGGAAGATGCCAGGCTGGAGTTGGTGAGGCCAGAGAGGAGGAGCGCATGCAGGAAGATGCCAGGCTGGAGTTGATGAGGCCAGAGAGGAGGAGCGCTTGCAGGAAGATGCCAGGCTGAAGTTGGTGAGGCCAGAGAGGAGGAGCGCTTGCAGGAAGATGCCAGGCTGGAGTTGGTGAGGCCAGAGAGGAGGAGCGCTTGCAGGAAGATGCCAGGCTGGAGTTGGTGAGGCCAGAGAGGAGGAGCGCTTGCAGGAAGATGCCAGGCTGAAGTTGGTGAGGCCAGAGAGGAGGAGCGCTTGCAGGAAGATGCCAGGCTGGAGTTGGTGAGGCCAGAGAGGAGGAGCGCTTGCAGGAAGATGCCAGGCTGGAGTTGGTGAGGCCAGAGAGGAGGAGCGCTTGCAGGAAGATGCCAGGCTGGAGTTAGTGAGGCCAGAAAGGAAGGGCGCATGCAGGAGGATGCCAGGCTGGAATCGATGACGCCAGAGAGGAGGAGCGCTTGCAGGAAGATGCCAGGCTGGAGTTGGTGAGGCCAGAGAGGAGGAGCGCATGCAGGAAGATGCCAGGCTGGAGTTGGTGAGGCCAGAGAGGAGGAGCGCTTGCAGGAAGATGCCAGGCTGGAGTTGGTGAGGCCAGAGAGGAGGAGCGCTTGCAGGAAGATGCCAGGCTGGAGTTGGTGAGGCCAGAGAGGAGGAGCGCATGCAGGAAGATGCCAGGCTGGAGTTAGTGAGGCCAGAGAGGAGGAGCGCTTGCAGGAAGATGCCAGGCTGGAGTTGAGTGAGGCCAGAGAGGAGGAGCGCTTGCAGGAAGATGCCAGGCTGGAGTTGGTGAGGCCAGAGAGGAGGAGCGCATGCAGGAAGATGCCAGGCTGGAGTTGGTGAGGCCAGAGAGGAGGAGCGCATGCAGGAAGATGCCAGGCTGGAGTTGGTGAGGCCAGAGAGGAGGAGCGCTTGCAGGAAGATGTCAGGCTGGAGTTGGTGAGGCCAGAGAGGAGGAGCGCATGCAGGAAGATGCCAGGCTGGAGTTGTGAGGCCAGAGAGGAGGAGCGCTGCAGGAAGGATGCCAGGCTGGAATGATGAGCCAGAGAGGAGGAGCTGCTTGCAGGAAGATGTCCAGGCTGGAGTTGTGAGGCCAGAGAGGAGGACGCTTGCAGGAAGATGCCAGGCTGGAGTTGGTGAGGCCAGAGAGGAGGAGCGCTTGCAGGAAGATGCCAGGCTGGAGTTGGTGAGGCCAGAGAGGAGGAGCGCTTGCAGGAAGATGCCAGGCTGAAGTTGGAGGTCCTATAAGAGGAAGACTCAGAGAGTGCCAGGCTGAAGTATGACGTTGGTATAGGCAAGAGGATCGTTCCATTGGACAGATGCAATCTGAACAGTTGGAGTCGACAGGATGTGGGTGCACTGCACCCAAACATTGAGAGTCCGAGCAATGGTAGATTACAGTGTCGGAGGCCAGGCGGTGAGTCGATCATCGGTCGAAGACACCAGGCTGGGCTTGTGGGCAGGAGCCTGCCATAGCGGTCTTGCTGAGCATTGAAGCCCGCCCACCAACTGGCCTGTCGTTCCTGTGACTTCCGAGAGCCATGGCATCCCATTGCTGACTGAAATGACTGCGCAGACTGAATCTGGATTTTTCAGCGGAGAGCTTTCGTCGGAGCAGAGAGGGTTCACCTTGCAGGCCCCGAGTAGTGCTCCAGCTGTAACACTGGTGGTGAAGCACACAGAGGACGCCTAGTGTTTCTTGAGTGAGGATAGTCAGCGACACGCCAATGTTTCCTGGTTGAGGTGCCGGAAGGAGCTGATGAACATGCCAGGCTGGGTTTTACCTGGGGCTCAGATCAAGTGTAGCCCAGCTGGAAGGGATGCACGAGCTGGAATCTGATGAGTGCCAGAGGAGGGCCTGCTTGCAGAAGATGCCAGGCTGGAGTTGGTGAGGCCAGAGAGGAGTAGCGCTTGCATGAAGATGCCAGGCTGGAGTTGGTGAGGCCAGAGAGGAGGAGCGCTTGCAGGAAGATGCCAGGCTGAAGTTGGTGAGGCCAGAGAGGAGTAGCGCTTGCATGAAGATCCCAGGCTGGAGTTGGTGAGGCCAGAGAGGAGTAGCGCTTGCAGGAAGATGCCAGGCTGAAGTTGGTGAGGCCAGAGAGGAGGAGCGCTTGCATGAAGATGCCAGGCTGGAGTTGGTGAGGCCAGAGAGGAGGAGCGCTTGCAGGAAGATGCCAGGCTGGAGTTAGTGAGGCCAGAAAGGAAGGGCGCATGCAGGAGGATGCCAGGCTGGAATCGAGGCCAGAGAGGAGGAGCGCTTGCAGGAAGATGCCAGGCTGGAGTTGGTGAGGCCAGAGAGGAGGAGCGCTTGCAGGAAGATGCCAGGCTGAAGTTGGTGAGGCCAGAGAGGAGGAGCGCTTGCAGGAAGATGCCAGGCTGAGAGTTGGTGAGGCCAGAGAGGAGGAGCGCTTGCAGGAAGATGCCAGGCTGGAGTTGGTGAGGCCAGAGAGGAGGAGCGCTTGCAGGAAGATGCCAGGCTGGAGTTAGTGAGGCCAGAGAGGAGGAGCGCTTGCAGGAAGATGCCAGGCTGGAGTTGTGAGGCCAGAGAGGAGGAGCGCTTGCAGGAAGATGCCAGGCTGAAGTTGGTGAGGCCAGAGAGGAGAAGCGCTTGCAGGAAGATGCCAAGCTGGAGTTGGTGAGGCCAGAGAGGAGGAGCGCTTGCATGAAGATGTCAGGCTGAGTTGGTGAGGCCAGAGAGGAGGAGCTCTTGCAGGAAGATGTCAGGCTGGAGTTGGTGAGGCCAGAGAGGAGGAGCGCTTGCAGGAAGATGCCAGGCTGGAGTTAGTGAGGCCAGAGAGGAGGAGCGCATGCAGGAAGATGCCAGGCTGGAGTTAGTGAGGCCAGAAAGGAAGGGCGCATGCAGGAGGATGCCAGGCTGGAATCGATGACGCCAGAGAGGAGGAGCTCTTGCAGGAAGATGTCAGGCTGGAGTTAGTGAGGCCAGAGAGGAGGAACGCTTGCAGGAAGATGCCAGGCTGGAGTTGGTGAGGCCGGAGAGGAGGAGCGCTTGCATGAAGATGCCAGGCTGGAGTTGGTGAGGCCAGAGAGGAGGAGCGCTTGCAGGAAGATGCCAGGCTGAAGTTGCGCAGTGTTCCTATATAGCCCAGGAAACTCACGAGAGTGTGCGTCATACCCGGGTGAAGTATGACGTTGGTATAGCGCAAAGGATCGTTCCATTGGACTAGGTATGCAATCTGATACAGTTGGAGGTCGACAGTGATGTGGGTGCACTGCACCCCAAAACTATTGAGAGCTCTCCTGAGATTCACAAACGTAGTTATTACAGTGTCGGGGTGAGCAGGCGGTGAGTCGATCATCGGTCCGAACACAACCAGCGTCTTGGGCTTCTGGGCGGAGCCTGCCATCAAGCGGTCTTGCTGAGCATTGAAGCCCGCCCACTCAACTGGCCTGTCGTTCCTGTGTACTTCCGACAGCCATGCCGCATCCCATTGCTGACTGAATATGACTGCCGCAGACTGAATCTGCGATTTTTCAGCGGACAGAGCTTTCGTCGGAAGCAGAGAGGGTTCACCTTGGAAGGCCCCGTGTAGTGCTCCAGCTGTATACACTGGTCGGTGAATCACACAGAGGACGCCTCGTGTTTCTTGAGTCGAGGGATAGTCAGCTGTATCACGCCAATGTTTCCTGTGTTGATGGTGCCGGAAGGATGCTGGATGAACTCCATGACCATGGCGTGGGTGCTCTTCATCCCATTGGGGCTCGCGATGTACAAATCATAGTTGTCAGCCCAGCTGAAGATAGGGCCGATCTCCGTGCTTAAGCCGAGTTTCTTGTGCTAATCTGAATGGTTGTCCAACACGAACATGGCCACTGACTTGCCGAAGCGCAACACTTCGTCGTATGTGCTTGTGATACCGTGCTCATTGAGAGTCTTGATGAGCTCTGAACTACCAATTTGTTGTGGTGTTTCACTGCGAGCCCGAGTGTAGTCTGGTTTCTTCCGGCTCCACAGATGTTCTGCCGAATGCACTGAGCCAATGTCAGGGACGGCTAGATACTAGTTTAAGAAGAGTAGCACTGGTGCTCTCAATGACCTTGTGACGAGCATAGTCATTGAGATTGTAGTCCCCAGGCCCAGGTGTCGTCCTGACGTCTCTGCAACTCTTCCTCACCAGCTTCTCCAGCTCGTCATCATCCCTGTTGCTATTGTTTTTCTTGGCAATTTTGATAAATTGTCCGAAGCTGGCTTTAAATCCAACTACGCTTTCACAACCCTCGACAAATTTCGCTTGCTTCCCTCGCGTGCCGATGGTGCGTCACTGCACGCGGGAAACTTCCCGTGAGTCGTAGGGATTCACCACGATGGAAGAAAGCGAAACTTGATACGCATTAAGAGGCTAGGCTAGCATACTCGGGCCTCTCTCGTCATTACTTTGCCACTGACGTGTACGCGTAAAAACAGGTCGCGTTATGACCCGAACGGCCACCCATAAACACGGCTATGGGTGCCCGTTCGGGCCATAACGCGACAAGTTTTAAGCGTAAACGTCAGTGGCAGTTGACGTGTTCGCGTAAACGTTTTCGCGTTCTGATTGGCTGCAACGTTTACGCGTAAATGTTACAGCCAATCAGAAGGCGAAAATGACTCCGCGTAAACGTCGCCGGCAATGACATCGCGTTGATTTCTACGCTTAAACGTTCCAACCAATAAAGACTCATGTAGCTATGAATCACAGGTTGAACCAATGAACAATGATCTCAGTGAAATGTAGACGGGATTAATCTACAGTATACATTTAAGTCTACCTAGCAACACCGTATTTACTGGGCTTTGATAAATGCCTCCTCGTCGCATTCAGCGAGCACTGGAGCGGCTACAGTGGTTCTAATTCCACGTTGTTTTTTGCCAGTAAAACCACTGTTGATCGCTCTCGTAATAACCACCCGAGCTATATCAATTTAAAAAAATACAATAGGTTCACCAAAAAGCAATACAATATAGTCTAGTGCATTGTAGTAAACGTTTCATCAATTGTCAGTTACAAAATCTCCAAATAAATTTCGAGCAAATATACCGGCGTTGGATGAAAATACAAAAGCACAATCGAATGGACTCTATTTGCTAACTCCGAACAGCTCGATGTCCATAGTTAGAATTTCCGTTGGCGGTTGGTCGACCCATATCATGACCAGCGAACGAGTTGTCATTTCTTGCATACCAAACTGTCATAGAATACCAGGCCGGTGCACTGTGCAACTCGGGTATCGATTTTAATTGCAACCATGAAAACTGTACTCACAAGGGGGCTTCATTACACGTGCAAGCCCTACTACATTTACTTATTTATGTACACAACATGTCAACATAGATGTTGCATCAATTAATAGCAATCGACACAGTTGTGTGTATGTATACTCGGGATGCCAGATACTATATACATATGTGTGTGTGTGTGTGTGTGTGTGTGTGTGTGTGTGTGTGTGTGTGTGTCGTGTGCGTGTGTGTGTGTGTGTTCGTTTTTTGTTCTGTATTCTGTAACGTTTACGCGTAAACGTCAACTGCCACTGATGTTTACGCGAAAATCTTGTCGCGTTATGGCCCGAGCGGCCACTCATAAACGGCCACCCATAAACGGACACCCATAAACAGCCACCCATAAACAGCCACCCATATACGTCCAGCTTCAGAGCGCGAACCTGTATCATGTTTCTGTGAGTACAAATCAGCTGTCATTACTAAAGGTTATGTAAACGATAGGGTGCGTGCATTGACACTGGCTCAGCTCAGGCGAATGGATGTGTGTCGACCGTAGCTGACCTAAAACAGTGAAAAATGGTATTCTGCCGTCTACGCGCACAAAGGCCGTTTCGGGCAGCCGCCATATTGTCGTTGTTTATAACTTCTGCTGTTTTTATATTTCACAACAAAATGGGGATATCGTCATACATACGATCAGCATATGACGGTGTGTCAAAGGAACTACACAGTATACAAGTAAGTGGCGAACAGACACTGCCAAAATCCTCGAACACTGACCCGCGATTCGATCGACACGTCACTCGTCAACGTCGCCTGCCAAATGTCATCCTGGTCGGTGTGAAGAAGAGTGGAACCCGAGCCCTTATCACGTACCTTGATCTCCACCCGGATGTCGTCACGGCAAAACCAGAAGTTATTTATTTCAGGTTGTTTTACGGACGTGGAGAGGAGTGGTATCGGAATCAAATGCCGCCGTCGATGCCTGGCCAACTGACCATGGAGAAATCTCCGCAATATTACCAGGCGGCCGAAGTTCCGCAGCGCATTCACGCGATGAACGAAAGCATGAAGATACTGCTGGTTGTTCGCGACCCCGTCGACAGGTCTGTATCTCATTGGCTACATGTATGTCGGAAAGCTCGAGATGCTGGGAATGACGAGGCCTTTTGTCGGACATACGAAAGTTCTGGTGTTTTGAAGAATGGCAGCAACGTTGACCCTAATTGTAGGTTCATTATCGGTTCGTCCTATGCGAAGTTCATAGGAAACTGGACACGTTTCTTCCCTCTTCACTCCCAGTTACACGTCGTTGACGGTCAGAAGCTGGTGTCTGACCCGGTGTCAGAACTCAGAAAGGTGGAAACCTTCCTCGGACTGCGCCATTATTTCACGCAGAAGAACTTTGTGTTTAACAAAGCAATTGGATTTTACTGCTTGCGTTCCGACCGAGAAGGGATTCGCTGTATTGGGAAGACTAAAGGCGTCAAACATCCGACTCTGGATCCACTAGTAGAGGCAAAGTTGAGAAAATACTTCAAACCGCTTAATCAGCGTTTCTACCGGATTGTTGGACATGATTTGGGATGGCGTTAGTTGATCAGAATATTAATTATAATTACAACGCAATTGGCAAATTGAATAAATTATTATATAACAAAAATGTCACTTATCCTTAAGCTCTTCACATGTCCGAAGAATAACTAAGTAAAAGTGTGCAATTTTGGCTCGTGTTTTAATGGTACTGTCAATGGTTGTGTATTGCGAAAGGTGGAAATAGAGTTTATGTTCGTCGGCGGTATTCGTAATATTGATGACTTGTATCACGTAGTACGTTTCTACGTTTCTATGTATGACAATGAGTTTAATGCCCATTAAATATTCAGTACCACGAATTTACTCACCAAAATTTATATAACCGAAATTTTTATTTCGTGGCAGATTACTTTTTACTAAATCATGTAACTTGAATACGCAATTGTCATCACAAGCCATTTGTAAGATGAACATTGCTCACTGTTCTCGTTTTTTTTTTATATTAAATATAGCCTGTGAATTTATAGAAATTTCCTCATATTTCACAACAATATCATTATAACATGTATAGCGGAAATGTCAAGCGGGCTTTTATATCTAGTAAATAGTTTGCTCTCTGCATCAGTGGAATACGTTTTAATGACTTGGCACATGTTCATTCCAGTTAGGTTTATGATGCACTAACACGCTGTAAAAAAGATTTACACATACCATTCCAGTGTCAATGTAATCCATATTTACAATGATCTTGGATGTATTTTCATAGTTACTAGAGAGCTTGAAATTAGTTTCTGACTCGTTAAGCCAAAGTGTGTTACCAGAGAATCGTCTACTTCTACTTCCCAGTTTTTTGCTTGCAACTTTACTGCGTTGAACTTGGTAACTGCCTATGCAAAATTAACAGAAAAGACGAAATGTTAAAATTGCTGCTGGATTACGTATACCATTTAGATGCTGGATTACGTATCTCATTTATGTATTGCATATGTGAAACTACTTATTGTATCTGAAATAGCTCTTTTCTGTAAATAAACTATTTCTAAAATAATTCCTATATTTAAAAGAAATGGAAACGCGGTTAATAAAACACAATGAAATTCGGACTAACGGTTAGTACGGTTAAATATTAAATATGTTTACAACCGTGGCAATATTAACACTCATAGAGGAATTTACATCAGCGTTAGATTTACCAGAAATGTACAGTGTGTGAGTGTGTTGATCTAAACAATATTCTACAGTATTGATCATGTTACTATTGTAATGATACACTAACAAATCAGAATGTGAGTGGTTCAATCGTTTTTTTCTCTTCAAAACACACCCTACAATACGTTAGTATTAAAGAGCACGAATCAGACTTGTTGAATGTACTACGTGGAGTTCCACAATGGTTCATATTTCGTCTGGTGTTGTTTGCGCTGAACGACCCGAGCGGTCATCTCGTCAACATCTGTAGATGCTTTGTTGATGTCCATCCGGTAGACTTGATAAACCTCTTGCTTTGTCAGAAACGACGTCAGACGGATTCACCGATGTTATTGGTGAACACAGTGAGTTCATGTATTTCTCAATATGCTTTGTTTTCTTCTTCTGTTGTTTTGAATGAATTCGTAACCCACAAAGCGATATATTTTATCAGTGTCGACAGAATATCAAAAAATTAGGAGGTCGTTGTGAACTTAGAAACTGTCCTCGATTGGCACCATGTATCTAGTTTGAATGTGCGTGCGTGCGTGCGCGGGGTGTATCTGTGTTTGACTGCACGAGTGCGTGTGCGTGCGTAGGTATCTGCGTCTTCATGTTTGTGTCGTAGAGTTCTGGTTTATCGATCAAGGCCCTTGGTGACATCAGCCGTCCGCCACAAGATCAATCGATCCACTGTTGGCCTATCAACCGCTACACGGTCCCGCATGCTGCAATCGAAGAAGGCATCTGATCATAGTTTGCACACATATTGAGGAAAGTTAGCAAAGACAGCTGAAAAAACCTGTGAACAAGACAAACAGCTCAGTGGACGTAACCAAATCAGCATTCAATTAAGTTGATTGAATTGATTTGAAATGAAATTTATTTCAACTACAACAATTACTACTACTACATTATACATACAATACAAATTGTTGAAAAAAGTGTTAAAGAGATACACTACTTATCATGTTTACCATTATAATTGCTTAATTACATATATATATATATATATAAAAGCATCTGAACAGTGCAATAGAACGTGCGACAACACTATTTACATGTATAACCATACCACATTTAATCAAAAAAGATATTGTGACATTTATTAAAGAACAATACGTTTATAAGAATAAACAATAAACAATCTGAATGTTTAATTTAGTTATCTAATTTATGTTGGCAAAATGGTCTAGGAGTCTAACACATAACTATTCAGCAGTCTATCTGGATCACGCTGTTTGAAATGATAAACATTTTTACAACTAATCAGTGAATTATCGAGGGAGTAACTCCAGTAAGAGAAATATATATACTTTTAAGTTAGTACGTACATAAATGAACTCGCTATGATAACATTTTAGTTTTATTGTCATTGACGAGAGAGGTTCTTGAACTAATCCAATCTGTTGTGATTTTGGACTCGCATGGATTCTGTAAAAACACTAACTGCAAATACTGCGTTACTTACGGTGGAAGAATAAGATAAAAACAACTACCTGTAATACGTTTTCTCGTCATGATGTGGAACGGATCAAATACTTCGTGGTGTCATTTATGGGCAAACAGTGTCTTGAAACAATGTAGGTGAGTATGTGAAAGAGTTGACCCACAAACACTACAACAGAACGAGAAGTAGGTCAATAAATCAAGCAATAAATATACTTTCAGTATCTTCGTCAGATAACTGGTCGATGCAGAAATATTAATTACCATATACATTTACCTTAACTCTCAATTAGCATAGAAACGACCAAACGTTATAATACTGTTGGAGCGACGGTTTCCAAGGTTTTACATACCGCATGGCAGCCGTGTTATGGGAATTGTCAATAGTACCAACGTCTAATCAGATGATGAAAGTTATTGTAACGCATATAGCACTTTTATATGACAACAAACTATCTGAAATAGAGCTGTAACTCCAAAAAATACGTGACCAGTTTGACACATAAAACCCGTTTTCATACGAATAAGCAAACTGACGACACAAACCATCGTTACACAATACATGATACAACAACTCGATACACTCGGCGCTGCATTCGTGATTGATTATTTATTATTAAAATGTACGTTAACGGTAACAACATAATACCTGCCTACGTTGTACTAGCGGTATGTCTATTCTCTTCCTCGAAGCACCACAGAGCGTCCAATTTGCATATTGTTAGTCCAGCATTCGTTGTCAACAATAACTTTTCCGCCACTCTGGGGATTTGTAAGACTACAACATCTTATATCAAATGTAATAGAAGTTGATTCACTTCATTGTTTCGTCAGCGCACTGGAAGAAAACACTGGTGATAATTAAAGTGCTCGATTTGTTTTCTTCTTTCGTCGACCCATTGGCGCTGAAAAGTGCCCAAAGTGAAAGCGGGAAAACGAGACAGAGAAGAATGAGAAACGACGCAAGCGAAAGCATTGTTAGCCGGACAGACAATCTGTATATTTGATGCGCAACAACGTTGTACCAACTGAAATGTTGTTCCGCAATGCTGCAAATAAACCATTTCGCTGCTGCTCACACCATGGTGTACTTACGACATGTGTAGGTGACACTGAGATATTTATAAGAGCCGGGACCTAGATCCGGGAATGACCTGCTGACGTTACACGTCGTCTTGTCCTGGCAGATCGCCCGCACTTTGTCCGTAGCCCCAGGTACACTACAGGTTGTCGTGTCTGATGCTTCGTCTGGACACGTCGCCTTGTTGCGTCGGCCGTAGAAGGCAAATGTGGCGGTGGAACTCGACGAACAGCCGATGTCAGATTTCCGTGCTGGAAAACAGATTAGGCGGACTGAAACGCTTAAACAACCATTATTGAAACATAAGAAAATACCATTTTGAGGACATATGACGATGATGTGATAAGCACGACCCACGGTATATTGTCCATCAAACTTTGTTCAATGGATTCCGCTTCGCATCAATCACCTACACTGCGTGCCGATTATGCCACCTTTTGTTTTATATACTAACACATCTCAATGCCAAAATCTTTTTTTTCGCATTCAGTAGACTTTTAGGGACATCCATATGCACAGTTCCAGATGTATTCGACTAATTGTGTTTATAAGGTAAGATTCAACTGGTAGATAAATCCAAATTATGCTTCCGAGGTATTCATAATACATACAAATTGGTGATTCATAAGAAACATGTATATGTGATACACGCCTAACTAAGAATGCTTAGCAGATAAACACAGAAATAATAAAGTTGAAAACTGTTTGTTAAATGTGTACATTCAGAACCTATTTTTATATATCAAATATTTCTATTGACTTTGTTTAAACTATAAATAAACTTACTCGTTTCCTTTGTTGTTATTTTAGATATCTGAACGTTATTCCCTGTTATCTAACTACTCTTTCGTTTGCTAAAACCAAGTCTGCAATGCATATATATATATATGTATATATTCATATATATTTTAATGGCACGTTTGCTGAATAAACCTGCACTGGCAACGAATTAGTTGCTCAGTATACAAGAGGTGGACGGTTGGTCAGTTGTGTTGTCTTGTTCCCCATTGATAGTATAAATTCAGCTCTTGGATATTTATATTTGATTATCAGAGGCAGCCGTGTCAAAAGGAAGCAACGTGTGTTCATGTCACGCATGGCTTCACATGCATCTATCCAGAAAACTATTTAGCAGAGACTTGCCGTGAAATTACACGAACATTTTGAATATCAGATACCGCGGATGTTCTTGGAAGCGTACATTCTTAGCACCCAGCTAAGTAGTCTCGCTTAACCGACTCTCGCTCGACTGCGTGACTTCGCGAAGAAGATAGTCTGGTGTTTGCGGGATTTTGATTGTTATCCCTGTGGGTGGCTAAACTATACTCTCACCCCACGGAACCTTGGTAATCAAGGCTAATCCTACTATAATTCCTGCTTCATAAACAGCGGCAAATTTGTATTTCTGTTTATCTTGTGTGGATATAAGTTTAATGTTGAATATTTTTACTAGTATAGTATAACCTTATAAGAGTAAATACTTATCTTAGTTTTTTTCTCATAATTGGCCTGAAATCCAACGGACATTTCAACTTTATTCTGGCGAAAGGCCGCCCTTGTGGGAATATTGACAAAGCATTGATATCACAGGCGGATGTGAAGGGCTAAAAGTGCAGCCACCTCACGGGGATTAAATAATCGAGGCTACCTGTTGTGATCGTTATAAATAATACCTTAGATATACCATTTGTCGAACATATCGATATATGGGAGTACGTATATCCATATAACTGTACCGAATGCGATAGAAAATAAGATGCACGCTAATGAGATATGTCCTGATAAATAGGTGGCAGCACTTGTGCACAACATAGGTAATCGACGTGGTGAAAACACACCACATATAAATTGTTTATACTGTAAAATATGCACAGGCAGCTACGTTTTGGTTACAAGATAGGAATGTTATAAAATCGGCCTCGATACATTTACTTAAAAAGACGTTGCGTCTTACCGAACAGCAAGATTATGCCTAATATAATATCTTCGTTTTGCGAACCTTCGCCCAAATTTTGATATAATTCTTTTTTATTTTTAAGTGTGAATTTTTTTGTTTTATTTAGATTGTTGAAATAATATTTGGTAAACTAGTAGCTTGAATGGATATTTGTACAGGCAGACACGAAATGGAATCTTCAAAGCGAAAGGTACTTAGGAAGAGATTGAATCTTGACGGATAACGACGTTGTTCAAACCGTCCATAGGCCAAACGCATGATACATTCTCGTTTGCAGTATCAGTATCATATTCTTATGAAGAGTCGGAAAACTGGTCAGTTCTGTTGATTTTCTCTACATTATTAGTATAAATTCAGTTCATGTTTTTACAGCTGATGAATGTCACAGTCAGCCGTGTCAGAACGGAGCAACGTGTGTTCACGTCACGCATGGCTTCACATGCGTCTGTCCAGAAGACTACTCGGGGGAGACCTGCAGCGAAATTACACGTATGTTTGCATAATAGTTACGTCGGAGGTTTTGGAGAGTGAACATGTCTAGCTACCTGACGTCATCTCACCGGATAATACGCCCAAAACTGAATGGAACATTAGATTCACGTTGTTGGTAAACAGAATTGGTAACTACGTTCTCCATACACAACGTAGGCGATGGACGTGAAAACACACACCACGTCATATCACTTTTGTTTACAATAATATACGCAAACATATGTCTATATGCACAAACTGACAGACACGTTTTCGAATCTTCAAAGTGAAAGGTAGTTAGGAAGAGTAGTTAATTTCGCTGCAGGTCTCCCCCGAGTAGTCTTCTGGACAGACGCATGTGAAGCCATGCGTGACGTGAACACACGTTGCTCCGTTCTGACACGGCTGACTGTGACATTCATCAGCTGTAAAAACATGAACTGAATTTAAACTAACTAATAATGGAGAGAAAATCAACAGAACTGACCAGTTTTCCGACTCTTCATAAGAATATGATACTGATACTGCAAACGAGAATGTATCATGCGTTTGGCCTATGGACGGTTTGAACAACGTCGTTATCCGTCAAGATGCATTCTCTTCCTAAGTATCTTTCACTTTGAAGATTCGATTTCGTGTCTGTCTATACAAAACTCCATTCAAGCTACTAGTTTACCAAATATTATTTCAACAATCTAAATAAAACAAAAAAATGCACACTTCAAAACTGAAGAAAAAAAAGAATTATGTCACAATTTGGGCGAAGGTTCGCAACACGAAGATACTAAATTTGGCATAGTCTCGTTGTACGGTAAGACGCACCGTCTTTTTAAGTAAATGTATCGAGGCCGATTTTATAACATTCCTATGATTTAACCAAAACTGTGCATATGTTACAGTACAAACAATTTATATGTGGTGTGTTTTCACCACGTCGATTACCTATGTTGTGCACAAGTGCTGCCACCTATTTATCAGCACATATCTCATTAGCGTGTATCTTATTTTCTATCGCATTCGGTACAGTTATATGGATATTCGTACTCCCAGATATCGATATGTTCGACAAATGATGTATCTAAGGTAATATTTAGAACGATCACAACAGGTAGCCTCGATTATTTAATCTCCGTGAGGTGGCAGCACTTTTAGCCCTTCACATCCGCCTGTGAACACTCTATTTATAGGTATATATATATATATATATATATATATATATATATATATATATATATATATATATATATATAGGCCGCTTAGGATATACATTCGTTGATTTAGATATCTGAAGTAATTCCCTGTTATCTAACTACTCTTTCGTTTGCTAAAACCAAGTCTGCAATGCATATATATATATACTAATATATATATATATATATATATATATATATATATATATATATATATATATATATATATATATATATTATTAATTATAATATTATATATATAATATATATATATATATATATATATATATATATATATATATATATATATACAACATAATATATATATATATATATATATATTATGTGTGTTATATATATGTATATATATATATATATGTGTGTGTCCATTGCAGGTTTGGTTTTAGCAAACGAAAGAGTACTTTGATAACAGGGAATTACGCTCAGATTTCTAAAATAACAAGTAAGAAACCGAGTAAGTTTATTTATAGTTTAAACAAAGTCAATAGAAATATTTGATATATAAAAGTAGGTTCATAATGTACACATTCAACAAACAGTTGTCGATTTAAATAAATAAATGAGATATAAATAAAGTAAAAATATTGAACTGCAAAATAAAAGATTTGGAAATGCAACGTAATTCACTACCATAAATCAACATATAAATTACATAGCATGATAAATATTTGGATGAAATGTTTAAAAAACTAAGCAACTTGCTACACTTACGTCGGCATTCGTAAGTGACGTTCATATACTTGTAAGTGCCACGACATGGGTCTGAGAATAAGGAACCTTTGACGTCACACGTCGTCTTGTCCTGGCAGATCGTCCGCACTGCGTCGGTAGCTCCAGACAGACTACACGATGTCGATTTCATAGATCTGTGTTGACACGTGGTCAGGTCGAGTCGGCCGTAGAAGGCGGAAATGACGTCGACGACGGAACCCGACGGACAACTGATGTGCATCGTATCAGCGTCACACTTCAATACTGAAGAATCATAAAACCATGATGAGTAATTGTTGATCGATGATAAACCCGCGTCGTAAAAAGAGAATTTATACGGTTTTCGCTATGGGTGGTTTGAACGGCCTCGTTATACGGTAAGATGCAAAGTCTTTCTAAATAAAAGTCACGAGATCGGTTCGATAACGTATGTGTGATTACACGTACAAATTACTGAATGTGTATGTTGTAATAAACATCATTTAAATTTGTTTGTGTTTTCATCACGTTCACCTTCGGTGGTGTGACCAATGCTGCCTGCTTCTGTATTATGTGCTAACATATCACGTCCACCATCGGTGGTGTGACCAATGCTGCCTGCTTATGTATTATGTGCCCCCCCAAACCAACCCTTTTTTTATCACGTCCACCATCGGTGGTGTGACCAATGCTGCCTGCTTCTGTATTATGTGCTAACATATCACGTCCACCCGGTGGTGTGACCAATGCTGCCTGCTTCTGTATTATGTGCTAACATATCACGTCCACCATCGGTGGTGTGACCAATGCTGCCTGCTTCTGTATTATGTGCTAACATATCACGTCCACCATCGGTGGTGTGACCAATGCTGCCTGCTTCTGTATTATGTGCTAACACTTTATGTCCACCATCGGTGGTGTGACAAATGCTGCCTGCTTCTGTATTATGTGCTAACATATATCTCAACACATGTATCTTATTTTCGTTTATATTCGACACGCTTTTCGGACATTCGTACATTCAATCACCGATATATTTGACTAAAACACAACTGAACGCAAGATCAACAACTGGTACTTAAACATTTACGCTATCAGAAACTTCGGACATGATGTTTTGTCAAAAGAAGACGTACGTGTAATTGCGCTGCATGTCTCCCCAAAGTAGTTTTCTGGACAGACGCATTCGAAGCCATGCGTGACGTGAACACACATTTGTACAACTTCGTTATCCGTCAAGATGCAATCTCTTCCTAACTACCTTTCACTTTGAAGATTTGAAAACGTGTCTGTCAGTTTGTGCATATAGACATATACGTTTGCGTATATTATTGTAAACAAAAGTGATATGACGTGGTGTGTGTTTTCACGTCCATCACCTACGTTATGTAGGGAGAACGTAGTTACAAATTCTGTTAACCATCAACGTGAATCTAAAGTTCCATTCAGTTTTGGGCGTATTATCCGGTGAGATGACGTCAGGTAGCTAGACATGTTCACTGTCCAAAACCTCCGACGTAACTATTATGCAAACATACGTGTAATTTCGCTGCAGGTTTCCCCCGAGTAGTCTTCTGGACAGACGCATGTGAAGCCATGCGTGACGTGAACACACGTTGCTCCGTTCTGACACGGCTGACTGTGACATTCATCAGCTGTAAAAACATGAACTGAATTTAAACTAACTAATAATGGAGAGAAAATCAACAGAACTGACCAGTTTTCCGACTCTTCATAAGAATATGATACTGATACTGCAAACGAGAATGTATCATGCGTTTGGCCTATGGACGGTTTGAACAACGTCGTTATCCGTCAAGATGCATTCTCTTCCTAAGTATCTTTCACTTTGAAGATTCGATTTCGTGTCTGTCTATACAAAACTCCATTCAAGCTACTAGTTTACCAAATATTATTTCAACAATCTAAATAAAACAAAAAAATGCACACTTCAAAACTGAAGAAAAAAAAGAATTATGTCACAATTTGGGCGAAAGTTCGCAACACGAAGATACTAAATTTGGCATAGTCTCGTTGTACGGTAAGACGCACCGTCTTTTTAAGTAAATGTATCGAGGCCGATTTTATAACATTCCTATGATTTAACCAAAACTGTGCATATGTTACAGTACAAACAATTTATATGTGGTGTGTTTTCACCACGTCGATTACCTATGTTGTGCACAAGTGCTGCCACCTATTTATCAGCACATATCTCATTAGCGTGTATCTTATTTTCTATCGCATTCGGTACAGTTATATGGATATTCGTACTCCCAGATATCGATATGTTCGACAAATGATGTATCTAAGGTAATATTTAGAACGATCACAACAGGTAGCCTCGATTATTTAATCTCCGTGAGGTGGCAGCACTTTTAGCCCTTCACATCCGCCTGTGATATCACTGCTTTGTCAATATCCCCGTAAGGGCCAAATAATATATATATATATATATATATAGGCCTTCCTTATGGATATTACAAACATTGATATCGACGATTATTACCCTGTTACTAACTACTTTTCGTTTGCTAAAACCAATCTGAATGCATATATATATATATATATATATATATATATATATATATATATATATATATATATATATATATATATAATATATATCATATATATATATACATATATATATATATATACATATATATCACAATATATATATATATATATGTCTGTGTGTGTATATATATGTATATGTATATATATATATATATATATGTGTGTGTGTGCATTGCAGGTTTGGTTTTAGCAAACGAAAGAGTACTTTGATAACAGGGAATTACGCTCAGATTTCTAAAATAACAAGTAAGAAACCGAGTAAGTTTATTTATAGTTTAAACAAAGTCAATAGAAATATTTGATATATAAAAGTAGGTTCATAATGTACACATTCAACAAACAGTTGTCGATTTAAATAAATAAATGAGATATAAATAAAGTAAAAATATTGAACTGCAAAATAAAAGATTTGGAAATGCAACGTAATTCACTACCATAAATCAACATATAAATTACATAGCATGATAAATATTCGGATGAAATATTTAAAAAACTAAGCAATTTGCTACACTTACGTCGGCATTCGTAAGTGACGTTCACATACTTGTAAGTGCCACGACATGGGTCTGAGAATAAGGAACCTTTGACGTCACACGTCGTCTTGTCCTGGCAGATCGTCCGCACTGCGTCGGTAGCTCCAGACAGACTACACGATGTCGATTTCATAGATCTGTGTTGACACGTGGTCAGGTCGAGTCGGCCGTAGAAGGCGGAAATGACGTCGACGACGGAACCCGACGGACAACTGATGTGCATCGTATCAGCGTCACACTTCAATACTGAAGAATCATAAAACCATGATGAGTAATTGTTGATCGATGATGACCCGCGTCGTAAAAAGAGAATTTATACGGTTTTCGCTATGGGTGGTTTGAACGGCCTCGTTATACGGTAAGATGCAAAGTCTTTCTAAATAAAAGTCACGAGGTCGGTTCGATAACGTATGTGTGATTACACGTACAAATTACTGAATGTGTATGTTGTAATAAACATCATTTAAATTTGTTTGTGTTTTCATCACGTTCACCTTCGGTGGTGTGACCAATGCTGCCTGCTTCTGTATTATGTGCTAACATATCACGTCCACCATTGGTGGTGTGACCAATGCTGCCTGCTTCTGTATTATGTGCTAACATATCACGTCCACCATCGGTGGTGTGACCAATGCTGCCTGCTTCTGTATTATGTGCTAACATATCACGTCCACCATCGGTGGTGTGACCAATGCTGCCTGCTTCTGTATTATGTGCTAACATATCACGTCCACCATCGGTGGTGTGACCAATGCTGCCTGCTTCTGTATTATGTGCTAACATATATCTCAACACATGTATCTTATTTTCGTTTATATTCCACACGCTTTTCGGACATTCGTACATTCAATCACCGATATATTTGACTAAAACACAACTGAACGCAAGATCAACAACTGGTACCTAAACATTTACGCTATCAGAAACTTCGGACATGATGTTTTGTCAAAAGAAGACGTACGTGTAATTGCGCTGCATGTCTCCCCAAAGTAGTTTTCTGGACAGACGCATTCGAAGCCATGCGTGACGTGAACACACATTCCTCCGTTCTGACACGGCTGACTCAGACATTCAACTGCAAAGAACAATAGAGTCGCGCTATGATCATAGATGTGGCAAACAACCGAATTGCCAACTTGTTTTCAATTTTTGGAAATGGAAATGCCTCCATACATGACATCGGAACGAAGATGTACAATGCACGATGGAGTGTACTGTACTAAATAGTACCATAAAAGAAAAGGACTTAGGGTTAAATATTAGTGCTGATATGAAGGTTTCAGTACAGTGCGGAATTGCAGCATCAACATTAAACAATGTTGTTTGATAAATTAGGCATGAAATGCGTCTAAACGAGTGTGATTTAATAACACTAAGGTAGTGGAGTTGGAGAGGAGATCGGACGGTTGTGCTTAAAATATTGAATGGTTATGAGAGAAGACCGGACAGATGTGCTTTATATATTTAATTGTCAGTTAACGAAGATAGAACGTCTAGAGGACATAAAGCTACATTAGCTTCCTACTAGCCTACGCGGCTAGATGAATATTCGGTACAGTCAGTCAAGCGACGACTAAACCCGTTGAGTTTTACGATGCAGAAATATATGCATTGCGTTTCTTTTTCTATTCCCAACCAATGCAGAGATGGTCTTACTGTTGACTTACCATTGTGAGCTCTACCCCGGCCTTAGATACGGGAAGGATATGAACCACGCCAACGTATTGGGCAACACATGCAATGAACTCACTTGTGTGTGTCCACTGATTCTACGAGGTCATCGCGGGTGCATGTGACTCACGCAGAAAAGTGTTTGAAATGTAATGATTGGAACAGTACAGAATTTAACTTTCATGATCTAGATATTATTGATTGATTATTTATACTTTTGCTACATGTTTATGTAATAATATGCGTATGTGTCATCTGCTATTTAACACACAGACACACACACACACACACACACACACACACACACACACACACACACACACACACACACACACACACAACACACACACACACACACACACACACACACACACACACACACATATATATATATATATATATATATATATATATATATATATATATATATATATTATTTTATGACAGCTGTAGATATTTATGTTCTGAAAATGTATGCCATCAATTGTTTTATATAGACATTTCCTTTTCCGATTCCGATAAAAGATTCGCGCTACTTGCCACGTCAGGCCCAGTGGATAATACTGCACTTTGTCCTACTTACCGCGGCATTCGTAGGCGACAATCAAGTATTGATTAGTGCCGTAACGATTGGTTAACAATGAATCGTCGACGTCACACGGTTGCTCCTGGCAGTCGTCGGTAGTACACGATGTTGTCTTCACAATGTCGTCTCGAAACATAGTCTTGTCGACAGGACCGTAGAAAGCAGAAATGACGTTGACGACGCCACCTGTCGAACAGTTGATTTGCATCGCATCATCGCCACACGTCGGTACTGAAAGAAAACAAACACAAGCTGATTATGCCCAATGTTGTATCCTGATAACTGTATACTCAAATTTGCTACAGGCGTTAGTTGACTGTATATTTTATTGTATCTATTTATTTATTTATTTGTGTCTTGCTGATAAGATTAGGTTATCCATTAGGATTTTAAAAGCTTTATTTAATTATCTAGTTATTATCTTTTAACATTCAGTCTTTCCGTGTAAGTTTAATTGATTATGTATATTTTGTATATTTATGTTTTACAAATGTTGTATTTATGCGCCTCAGAGCGAAAGCATATTCCGGATATACGGCGCTTTACAAATAAAAAGTATTATTATTATTTTATTTATTATTATTATTAATTAGATAAACATGCAGAAATTCATCGTCATCATTGTTGAGTGTCCCGTCGTTGGGCGAAGGCATCAGCATGTTGGTTCCAGGAGTGCTTGTCTTGACAGCCTTCAACCAGATGGTGCTGAGAGAGAGAGAGAGAGAGAGAGAGAGAGAGAGAGAGAGAGAGAGAGAGAGAGAGAGAGAAGACGAGAGAGAGAGAGAAGAGACGAGACGAGAGAGAGAGACAGAGACAGAGACACAGACACAGACACAGACACAGACACAGACACAGACACAGACACAGACACAGACACAGACACAGACACAGACACAGACACAGACACAGACACAGACACAGACACAGACAGACAGACAGACAGACAGACAGACAGACAGACAGACAGACAGACAGAAGAAGAAGAGAGAGAGAGAGAGAGAGAGACCGAGGCGACAACACAGACAACATAGACAGAGGCCGAGACAGAAAGTTAGACAGAGATAGAGACAGAGACATATAGCTTGTAATGTCCTAGTTGGTTACTTAGAGTTCTCGGCTTTGACGCTTCCACTTGGCTGTGTGGACATTATCGACACGTAAAGCAAGGCATAACAGAGAAACATACTTGTGCACATACACCAGCGAGCAGTCCCCTGGTGACTGCAGGCCGCCCAGCAACCAACACCACACTTCGTGCCACTGAATAATTCAACGGGCCGATTCACCAAAGTTTAATCTTTCTAGGGTTATCTGATGCACGCTTGTCTTCAAACCACCGTGGTTTAGTATTGCATACATGTTGTAGTGTGGTGTTTACACGGGTCTGTGACAGACAGACGAACAGACGGACAGACGGACAGACGGACAGACGGACAGACGGACAGACGGAGTTACATACAGAGATACAGACAGTGGAGAGAGCTTAGAGATATAGAGAGAGAATAAGAGGGACAGGTGAAAGGGGAACAGAGACAGAGACAGCGAAAGAGACAGCACCAGAGACAGACAGCCATATAGACACACAGGCACACATAAACAGACAGACAGACTGGCAGACAGACAGCATACATACAGCCATACAGAGCGGTAGACAGAGAGCATACAGACAGACAGGTAGACAACTAGACAGACAGACAGACACAGTCATAAAGGGAGAGACAAATACTGAGCGACAGACAGACAGTATATAATGTTACTTACAGTTGTCGGCGTTGACGCTTTCGCCTGACATTATCGCCAAGTGAAGCATGGCGAAGACGAGAAACATCCTAGCGCTTGCACAACAGTCTCTTCTCCAAGCAGTTCCCCAGGGCGACTGAGGGTCGTGTCGTGTCGTCCAGTAACCAAAGCTACCGCTTGTATCTCTGAATAATTTAACGGGCCGATGCGTTTAGTGCTTTTGTGATTCAACATATTCTAGATCATCGTTGCCCGCATCCGTAATAGAGAGAACTCGGCCAAACTCTAGTTTGGTGTCAATGTCGCCTAGTTAGTGTTCTCGTGCATGTCGTTTAGAGGCTAACGTAGCACAAAGAACGAACTTTTGCAATTTATAATAGTTATGCAAAAACTAAGTGTCGTTAAATTTTGTTTAATTACTCAATGGCTATATTTCACATTTCTCCGAATTTGATATTGTGCCATTCCGAGTTAACAGGAAATGTTTAGTTTACGACAGTATAACTTTATATGATCATAACAAACAACTGTACGCACTCTACCAACAAGCCCTGTTGAAGGCCAACAAATGTTCGAGTTTGCACCAGTCAGTTTTGGCATTCAGGAACCGTCTAGTCGGACCCCAAACTGTCTGGATACATCTACGACCTTTATATAGAAAATAAATTAAATAGCACATGTCAAAAGCTTTTCCACAGATTGACAGATTATATATCCTTCGTTGTTAAAATGTTGTTACCAACAAACTGCTTTACTTACGGAAGATGAATAAAGAAGACAATAAAACATGAAATATTTATTCCAAAATATTGTTACGTTAAAAACGCATATAACAATGGATCCCAAATCTTCCCCACTGTCAGCATCACCAGAGACTGACACAAGCGATAAATATAAAATCATCTAATGCTGCCAAAGGTCACGAATTTTTCTAACAATTCAGGAGTTTTGTTACTCTCCATGTAACAACCCTAGAACGTTCTTAAAACATGGGAACTCGCCCTCAAGGGATCTTAGTTTTCGCAGAAAATGTTGGCATTTCTTATGTATTCGCGTTGAAAGTAAGTTTCGAGTCGATTATTATACTTAGGTATAATCGTACACGTATTCAAGCACACGGTTTACTGTCTCGCCGTTGATGATAAGGTATTTGAGTGAGGTGGGATCTCTCCTGAAATCGACGACGAGCTCCTCCGTTTTATGTTCATTGTGGTCCAGGAAGTGATCTCCACACCACCGGGCGAAGTCTGAGACATCCTGGTACACCGTCTCACAAGATGACTGGTCATTAGTTGCCGTGTCGTTGTTATAGTCAACAAACGTACACTGGTCATGCATGCTGTGAAAATCAATATATTTTCGTTGTTATATAAGTCCACTGTTTGTGGTTACATGCAAGTTTACTTAGTGCACCAATATGCACACATGCGTTAGATGGCGCTCAACTCTTCGGAGGATCGGCCCGTTGAATTATTCAATGGTACGAAGTGTTGGTTGTTGGGCGGCCTACCACTGACCAGACGAAAACAAATTAAACTTTGATGAATCGGCCTGTTGAATTATTCAGTGGTACGAAGAGAGGTGTTGGTTGCTGGGCGGCCTGCAGTCGGTCAGGGGACTGCTCGCTGGTATATGTGCACAAATATGTTTCCCTTCATCTTGCTTCAACTGGCGATAATGTCCATATTGCCAGGTGGAGGCGTCAATGCCGAGAACTGTAAGTAACTAACTGGGACATTACATGCTGTCTCTGTCTCTGTCTCTGTCTCTGTCTCTGTCTCTGTCTCTGTCTCTGTCTCTGTCTCTGTCTCTGTCTCTGTCTCTGTCTCTGTCTCTGTCTCTGTCTCTGCTTCTCTGTCTCTGTCTCTGTCTCTGTCTCTGTCTCTGTCTCTGTCTCTGTCTCTGTCTCTGTCTCTGTCTCTGTCTCTGTCTCTGTCTCTGTCTCTGTCTCTGTCTCTGTCTCTGTCTCTGTCTCTGTCTCTGTCTCTGTCTCTGTCTCTGTCTCTGTCTCTGTCTCTGTCTGTCTGTCTGTCTGTCTGTCTGTCTGTCTGTCTGTCTGTCTCTCTCTCTCTCTCTTCCTCTCTTTCACACACACGCGCGCACACACAGAGACACAAACACATATGCTGTGTCTTTACAACGGCGAATATATATATATATATATATATATATATATATATATATATATATATATATATATATATATATATATTGATTAATCAATTAAGCGTATAATTTAATCTAGCTAATTTTGTCAGGCGGATATTTACCACAATGTCTGTGCAATTATATTAATTCTGCTCTCATCAATAATATCCGAATTCACGTAAATACAACGCCAGAAGGTTCTGATACATAACTCTAATTTATCTGAGTGAATATTGATTAATCGATTACGGTGCGTATATTACTTATTCTAGTTAATGTTGGCATGCGGATGTTTGTCACGATGTCATGTTATACATTGATCCTGCTCTCATCAATAATATCCGAATTCACAAAATTAGTGTAATGCGTCAAATTCTAAACGTACATTTATAGAGATGTAGGTGGAGAAGCCTAATTTGTGTAACTATTAAGAAATTGACAATTATAAACAGGTCATATATAATCACAGACGTAACAGTCGTTACTAATGCAGCCTTGGGAGTAAACAGGATCAAACAAGACCAAGTTCCAACTCGAGCTGCTAAGTCGATTGGAGAGACGACAAGAAACAAATGACATCGAAACCACGAGCGAAAACATCAGATTTAATAGAGGTTATCGTCACCAACGTGAGCCCTGGAGAAAAAGGACGACAAATGGTGGAATAAAACGAATGGAACACGCTGAAATGTGCAGGATCATCGAGGCCAATCAGTCATACTGATTATACTTCTAGACAAGCAGGGTAGAAAAACATGATCAATAAAAGATCATTGAACGAATAGGCGAATTCTACATCGAGCTATACGACAGTGAACAAAGTACCATAATTTACACCAACCAAAAAGGGGTACCCTAAATAATATTGTGGTGGCAAATAGAAGCAGCGCTAAAGGATATGAAGAATGAGACAGCATCAGGCCAAGACAATATCAAAATCGCGACATTAAAAGTAGGAGAAGATGCTTGCTAAGTGTACATTAAATGCTCAAATGTGAGAAAGCACATACGGAAATAAATTATAATATATCAAGAATTACAGACCGATATGTTTGTTATCAAATTTCTGTAATGAAAAAAACAAATACTAACGGAAAGGCTAGGAAAGTTGGACAACGAAAACCAACCACGAGAACAAGCTGGATTCAGAAACGGGTACTCAACGATAGATCAGGTCCAAGTCATAAACATATTGAAGTGCAGGTGTCCGGAATATAATAATCCGCTCTGCATCGCTTTTGTAGACTACGAGAAGGCTTTCGACTGAGTGCGAACTCAGGCAGTACTGGCCTCCAAGCATGGGTTCAAAAGCGGGTGATGCTATCGCCCAGCCACGAGACACCAAGGCTGCACAATGATGATGATGATGATTATTATGATGATTATTATGATTATGATTGTGATTGTGATTGTGATTGTGATTGTGATTGTGATTGTGATTGTGATTGTGATTGTGGTTGTGGTTGTGGTTGTGGTTGTGATTGTGATTGTGACGGCGACGGCGACGGCGACGGCGACGGCGACGGCGACGGCGACGGCGACGGCGACGGCGACGGCGACGGCGACGGCGACGGCGACGGCGACGGCGACGGCGACGGCGACGGCGACGGCGACGGCGACGGCGACGGCGACGGTGACGGTGAGGAGGAGGAGGAGGATGACGGATATATTTCCGCACATTGCATGCACATCTGCCAGGCGTAGTGTAATCCACTAAAGCATCTAGCGAATGTAAGCATACAGTTATCAGAATATAACATTGAGCATAATCAGCATGTATTTGTTTTCTTTCAGGGCCGACGTGTGGCGATGATGCGATGCAAATCAACTGTTCGACAGGTGGCGTCGTCTACGTCATTTCCGCTTTCTACGGCCATGTCGACAAGACAACGTTTCGAGACGACATCATGAAAACGACATTGTGTACTACCGGCGACTGCCAGGAACAGACGTGTGACGTCGACGATTCATTGTTAACCAGTCGTTACGGCACTAATCAATACTTGATTGTCACCTACGAATGCCGCGGTAAGTAGGACAAAGTGCAGTATTATCCACTGGGCCTGACGTGGCAAGTAGCGCGAATCTTTTAACTGAATCCGAATAGAAACTGTTTATTAGACCCACATATATAAAACAATTAATGGCATACATTTCCAATACTCCACTCATTCAAACGCCCTACTGCGATTCACGTGCACCCGCGATGACCCCGTTGAATCAGCGGGCGCACAAGGTAAGGGCATTGAATGCATAAATAATAGATGGTCGCTTTCCTGTCGCGTATCCAAGGAGAGAGTTGACAATAGTAAGTCAACAATCACAGAATCACTGTACTGTTGGGAGCGGAAGATAAACCACATGCGCATGTTGTTTGCATCATAAAACTCAACGGAATTAACCGACACTTGACGGACTGTACCGAATACATGGTCTCAAATGACCAATAAAACATAATTATAATAACACAAATGCATCTAATTACTCGAATTCGTGACATTAGAAGGATTTGTTCACGTAATGAAGAGATATTATACAAAATTGCCAGTGCGAATCACTCGATGGGCAACTTGACAATTAAACTAAATCCATCGACACCGTGACGGCACATGTTAGTCAATTGCAGACAGTGTCAGACATTACTCTGATGATCACGTGTGCGTCCACTCTCCCAGCAACCGTCTAACGTGAAGCGCGGTAGTGTGGTGGTTAGAGAACACGTCTCTCAATCCCTGCAATTTCGGGTTCGAATCTTCGACTGGTCTTTGGAATTTTTGGCAAGATCAGCTACTATACGTCACTTCATCGGGTCACTCAGCGGTGACGATGTGTACCTGGCCTGAAGTGTTTATGAACGTGTAGCTTTTTCTTAGTAATTACAGCGTGACTGAAAAATTCCCGAGATGACGTGCACGTGGCACGACGCTTAGATGGCGAGTCATATTTGTGTAAGCTGTGTTGAACATTTTAGAAGATTGTCACATACGAGTAAATCAACCATAGATGACAGGTGGAACATTTTAGAAGATAGTCACATACGAGTAAATCAACTATAGATGACAGGTGGAACATTTTAGAAGATTGTCACATACGAGTAAATCAACTATAGATGACAGGTGGAACATTTTAGAAGATTGTCACATACGAGTAAATCAACTATAGATGACAGGTGGAACATTTTAGAAGATTGTCACATACGAGTAAATCAACTATAGATGACAGGTGGAACATTTTAGAAGATTGTCACATACGAGTAAATCAACCATAGATGACAGGTGGAACATTTTAGAAGATTGTCACATACGAGTAAGTCAACTATAGATGACAGGTGGAACATTTCAGAAGATTGTCACATACGAGTAAATCAACTATAGATGACAGGTGGACAAGAAGCCGTTTGTCTTAGCGAGAGTTCAAACAAATTAGTTACGTATAGCCCGCCCCACTCAGGTGTATGGCGATG
Source organism: Ridgeia piscesae (assembly GCA_025642075.2). Taxonomy (NCBI): domain Eukaryota; kingdom Metazoa; phylum Annelida; class Polychaeta; order Sabellida; family Siboglinidae; genus Ridgeia; species Ridgeia piscesae. The sequence goes on from JAODUO010000195.1 coordinate 221,831, forward strand.
TTATGTTTAAACGTAATACTAACATCACTCCATGATTCTTTGCAGTTGACTGTCTGAGTCAGCCATGTCAGAACGGAGCAACGTGTGTTCACGTCACGCATGGCTTCACATGCGTCTATCCAGAACACTACTCGGGATCCACCTGCAGCGAGATTACACGTAAGTCTACGTTTCAAAAATAATCACGTCCGACCTGTCTGGGAGTGTAAATGTGTAGCTACGAGTTGTTGTTTGACATGATACTACGAGTGTCCTTAAAAGCGTATCAAATATGAAAGAAACATGACACGTGTGTTAGCACATGACACGAAAGCTGACAGCACTATGCAAAAACGCTGTTGGACCTCCTGAAAACACAAACATTTTTACTTCAATAAAATGCACGTACTTGTGGATGTAATCAGAGATGCGATACCGAATCGGCCTTTATCTAGGCAGACTTTACTTCTTACAGTATGGCCTGGTTGTTAATACTGCCTGTAGCGAAAACCATATAAATGCTCATTTTACGAAGCGAGTCATCATCGCCCCAAAATTAAACATAACGTTTGTATTCTTCTTCAGTATTGAAGTGTGAAAGTGACACAATCCACATCAGTTGTCCGTCGGGTTCCGTCGTCGACGTCATTTCCGCCTTCTACGGCCGACTCGACCTGACCACGTGTCAACACAGATCTATGAAATCGACATCGTGTAGTCTGTCTGGAGCTACCGACGCAGTGCGGACGATCTGCCAGGACAAGACGACGTGTGACGTCAAAAGTTCCTCATTCTCTGACCCATGTTACGGCACTTACAAGTACATGAACGTCACTTACGAATGCCGACGTAAGATTCCTAATTGGTGCTATCTTTTGAAACGTTTCATGTTATTTCCTTGCTAGATTTTTTTAATTTATATTTCGTAGATATTACTTGTTAAGGATGTACCTTCTATACTTAATTGAAAATATCATCTATGTGTATATTTATGTTTTGACCTAAAATAAATGTGTTACTCTTCGTATTATTTAATCATATCAGAGAAAAGTGGCGTCATACTGTTGTAGTTAATGCCAATTTTGTTTAAAGAATAAATTCAGTTCATGTTTTCTTGCAGACGAATGCCAGAGTCAGCCGTGTCAAAATGGAGCAACATGTGTTCACGTCACGCATGGCTTCACATGCGTCTGTCCAGGAAACTACTCGGGGGAGACCTGCAGCGAAATTACACGTACGTTTTGAATAATAGTTATGTCGGGTGTTCTTGGCAGCGTACATGTTTAGCTACCAGATGCAAATGTACTGGATCTTACTTCTATTGCGCATAAAACAGTGTCTAATACGAAATAAAATAAAATACACGCAAACATATTATGTTTGCGTGTATTTTATTTTATTTCGTATATTATACTCATATATGTAATCATCGTCAACGTGGACGATACTTAGGAAGAGGCATATAACGAGGTTGCTCAAACCGCCCATAGGCAAAACACGTTATACATACTCAATTTGCGAAGCTGGTCATCATCGCCCCAAAACTAAACATAACTTTTGTATTACTCTTCAGTATTAAAGTGTGAGAACGACGAGATCCACATCAATTGTCCGTCGGGTTCCGTCGTCGACGTCATTTCCGCCTTCTACGGCCGACTCGACCTGACCACGTGTCAACACAGATCTATGAAATCGACATCGTGTAGTCTGTCTGGAGCTACCGACGCAGTGCGGACGATCTGCCAGGACAAGACGACGTGTGACGTCAAAAGTTCCTCATTCTCTGACCCATGTCGTGGCACGTACAAGTATATGAACGTCACTTACGAATGTCGACGTAAGATTCCCAATTTGTGTTATCTTTTGTAACATGTCATCGTGTAACTTCCCACATGCGTATGTCTGGATTGATTGTGCATGTACTACGTTGCATTTTCATAATGTTTGTTTTGTAGTTCGATTTAGTTGTTATACTTACCATTTATTTATTTATATTTCCTAAATCCTACTTGTTAAGCATGTACCTTCTATACGTATTTGAATATATCACCTATTAATAAGTGTTATGTTTTACCTGAGTTCGTATTATTGATCATATCGTAGAAACATGGCGCCATTCTGTGATATTTAATGCCACGTTTTTAAATAAAAACTAAACCATCAACAGATGAGACGCTGAGTGAAGAAGAGACATAATTCTGGTCAATGTTATTCTCTGGTTCTGTATTACAAGAATAACTTGAGTTCATGATTCTTTGCAGCTGATGAATGTCACAGTCAGCCGTGTCAGAACGGAGCAACGTGTGTTCACGTCACGCATGGCTTCACATGCGTCTGTCCTGAAAACTACTCGGGGGAGACCTGCAGCGAAATTACACGTATGTTTGCATAATAGTTACGTTAGAGGTTTTGGACAGTGAACATGTCTAGCAACCTGATGTAGTCTCACTAGATCTTACCAATTATACGCCCAAAAGGCGTGTTGAATACGAAAGAAAATAAGGTACACACTGTTGATACGAAAAACCTACGGTGGCAACACTTGTACACAACGTAGGTGATGGACGTGATGAAACGAACTACGTCATTCAACGTTTGTTTACTATAATATACGCAAACATATATTTCTATATGCAATCACGGAGACGTTAACGAATCGTCAACGTGAACGGTACTTAGGAAGAGTCTGTATCTTAATGAATAACGAGGTTGTTCCAACCGCTCATAGGCCAAAACAACATGATGCATTGTCGATTTGCGAATCTGTCAACACCGCCTCAAAAATAAACATAACTTTTGTATTATTCCTCAGTATTGAAGTGTGAAATTGACAAAATCCACATCAATTGTCCGTCGGGTTCCGACATCGACGTCATTTCCGCTTTCTACGGCCGGCTCGACCTGACCACGTGCCAACACATATCTATGAAATCAACCTCGTGTAGTCTGCCTGGAGTTACCGATGCAGTGCGGACGATCTGCCAGGACAAGACGACGTGTGACGTCAAAAGTTCCTTATTCTCTGACCCATGTCGTGGCACTTACAAGTATATGAACGTCACTTACGAATGTCGACGTAAGATTCCTATTTGGTGCTATCTTTTGAAACGTTTCATGTTATTTCCTTGTTAGATTTAGTTTTTAAACTTCCAATTTATTTATTTATATTTCGTAGATATTACTTGTTAAGGATGTACCTTCTATACTTAATTGAAAATATCACCTATATGTATATTTATGTTTTGACCTAAAATAAATGTGTTACTCTTCGTATTATTTAATCATATCAGAGAAAAGTTCCTCATTATCAGACCCATGTTACGGCACTTACAAGTATATGAATGTCACTTACGAATGCCAACGTAAGTGTCCGTAATTGCATTGTCTTTTCATGAGATTATAGTCGTGTAACTGGCTGCATTATCATAGCATTTTCGATGTTGTTGTTTTACGTTTTATTAGTATATAACACGACAGGTGGCACCACTTACGCGCAATATAAGTGATGGATATGATGCGGAGCCCAGTTGACAGATATGTCCAATTATGTTTGACAAATTATTAAAAACACGCCGAGGCTTCGTACTTATCAAGTCATGGTCACATGTCCTCAAAATGATATTTTCTTATGTTTGGACAATGGTTGTTCAAGCGTTTCAGTCCGCCTAATCTGTTTTCCAGCACGGAAGTCTGACATCGGCTGTTCGTCGAGTTCCACCGCCACATTTGCCTTCTACGGCCGACGCAACAAGGCGACGTGTCCAGACGAAGCATCAGACACGACAACCTGTAGTGTACCTGGGTGCTACGGACAAAGTGCGGGCGATCTGCCAGGACAAGACGACGTGTAACGTCAGCAGGTCATTCCCGGATCTAGGTCCCGGCTCTTATAAATATCTCAGTGTCACCTACACATGTCGTAAGTACACCATGGTGTGAGCAGCAGCGAAATGTTTTGTCTGTAGCATTGCGGAACAACATTTCAGTTGGTACAACGTCGTTGCGCATCAGACATACAGAGTGTCTGTCCGGCTGACAATGTTTTCGCTTGCGTCGTTTCTCATTCTTCTCTGTCTCGTTTTCCCGCTTTCACTTTGGACACTTTTCAGCGCCAACGGGCCGACAAAAGAAGAAGGAAGGTGATTTTTATTTCATTGCACATATTCAGTTATACCTTGAATGTTTTTTATTACGTTTTGACAAAGTGTTATAGTAATACAAGTCGCCGGACTGATGGAAAGGTTCTTGTTGACAACGAATGCTGCACACGAACTGAACCATCTGTGGAATTTCGTGAAAGAAAATAATCAGACCGGAAGTAGTGCGTAGGTAAGTCCCTAGCTCGTTAGCGTGTCCAAACATTTAAAGAATATATATTAATTTTAGAGTGACGAATGAGTATATCGAACATACGTTGTTTCGTGTGTTCTTTGGGGATTGTCTGTGTCAACAGAGTGCTCTTTCGTGTGAAAACTTACCTTTGCGTGTTAGGCAAGTCACGACGTTTTTAAAATTACGACGTACATGCGAGGTATTTTGTTGTTGTCATATGTCAAGAAAGAAAATGTAATTTTATTCATAATAATTTTCGTCATCTGATTAGATATGTGTATAATTACAAATTTGCCTAACACAGCAGTTACGTGATAAATGTGGATAATTGTCGCTTCAGTGGAAGCTCTCACCTACGCTAAGTGAGACTTTTCGTTTTATTTCACCGATACTTCTGCATCGATGAGTATTTTACATGTCACACAAGTGTATACAGGAACATCAAATATATGCCATTCTTGAATTACTCACTTACTATGTCACTCACTCATCACTATCTCACTCACTCATTCACTCACTCACTCACTTACAAACTCACTCATTCACCCACATACCAATTCACTCACTTACTTACTGCTTCGTTGTTATTCTGCTGGATCAACCGTATCACAATCTATATTGTTTCTCCTCGACTGGATAGACGATCCGGTTTCTTGATTGTTAAATCATAGACAATTGTCATCAGTTAGAACACACAAGATCAGTTGTTAGAATAATCTCCCAAACCAGAACGCCTGGTAACAGAGGAACGGGACAAGATCGCAGGAGTGGATCATTTAAAGGAAGTGCTAAAAGCCAACGGTTACAAACCTGTGACGTTTTAGCCTAAGACGAAGAAGAAGGAAACATCACGCCAGAAACCAGCATAATACATCTTGCCATTGGGCTGTCATACATCAGCCAACAGTTGGCAATAATGTACAAATCATACTATGTACCGGTGCATGATACGTCGATGAATACTCTGAGGTGATTGCTGGTACAGCCCAAAGACAGAACAGATAAGGCTGCAACGAGTGGGGTGATGTATCGTACACAATGCCCAGTACATGACCAGCAATAAATTGGAGAGACAGTAAGATTAATTGGCACATGATTCAAAGACTTATCTTATGTCCAACCACAAAGACTTGTTTCTTATGTCCAACCACAAAGACTTGTTTCTTATGTCCAACCACAAAGACTTGTTTCTTATGTCCAACCACAAAGACTTGTTTCTTATGTCCAATCACAAAGACTTATATATTATGTCCAACCACAAAGACTTATATATTATGTCCAACCACTATCAGCTATGCGTGAACACAACGGAAGCACAAGCGACCAGCGTTCAAAACGTAAAATCCAAGACTTTGAGGAGAACTGGCACGATAAACATCCAAGGGTAAACCCTCATTAAATAAAGATGAGCTCTCACCAGTCCGACTCTACCTCGTGTCACATGATTTGGATCATGTGATAAAATGTCAACGTCAGTCATCTGATAATGGCCGCGGGAGCGACCGAAATATTCGGACCACTCATTTACACAGTTTGTTTGATTAGTAATTATAGTGCTGTTTCTTATTTCAGAATGGAAAGTGAACGGCTGACAACGAGTACTGACGTCCACATAGTGGAGGGGAAAAGGTTGCGAGAAAGACAGAGAATGCGATGGGACAACTGCGTGATGAGAGATCCAGAAACGCGTGGACAGAAATGGAGAAGGAGACAAGAGACAGAGGGAATTTAAGACTATTAATAGATGAGGTAATGTCAGAAAAGTGAGGAACAAACCAAGGCCGAGCTCAGCCCTGACGACAGGGTTCAGAGAGTGAACATTAGCGACAACATTTCATGACGCTGTTTCTCCATAAATGACACCGCGAATGTTTCCAACCGTTCACCAACTTGACGAGACAAACACTACATGTAGACTGTTTTATGCGACTCCTGCACCATAAGCAACGTCATTATTGCAATTATTAATTTTACAGAATCCACGTGAACATTATAATCGCAAGAGATATGATCACTTCACCAGACAATTCCTTCTTGTCAACATAATATTGTACGTTCATCATAGAAACAAACCTGTCAACTTAATTGAATACTGATTTGGTTACATCCTCTTGATTACTTTTCTTGTTCGCAAGTTTTGTCACCTGTTTTGTCCGCCTGGTGTCGCCACTCTCTACTTATGTTGTAAAGGATCTAGCAGTACGTGAATACCATCGTGTGTTCACAAACAATAGGCTTATATTTTATACAGACCCTCTGTTGTTGCATTGTAATAAATGAGTAATGATATACGATGTTCGTGATGCCTTCCACATGTGCAGTCATGTGGAACTGCGCGGTGGTTGTCAAGCTGGTCGACTGCGGAGAGATTCTTCTTGTGGAAAGCTGACGTTGACGTCATGAAGGACCCTGCTGGACATCCCAGAACAATAGGACACGCACGCGCACACGCGCACACGCGCACACGCGACATCCCAGAACAATAGGACACGCACGCACACACGCGCACACGCGCACACGCGCACACGCGCACACGCGCACACGCGCACACGCGCACACGCGCACACGCGCACACGCGCACACGCGCACACGCACACAAGCAACCTTTGTGGATTATTTGTAACTCATTCATACATTCAAAACAAAAACAAATCCATGTAGAAAACAAGTGTATTGACAAACCTACGCGCTCAGCGAGTGCAACAACGATACCTTCGATTCCGAGACATCCGACGTCGTTGTTGACACAGAACAAACCATCTACTGATACTGACGAGATGGTCGCTCGTGTCGCCCAGTCCAAACAGCCTAAGACCACGTGGAACTAGACATGCTGCTCCCTCCACTCATTCGCGTAAAAATCGATTGCTCCTAGCGATTTTTAGTAATTTCACAAACACCGGAGGTATCAAATACTCCCTAATGATTGCTTAGTTGGTTTGTGCATACATGTTACTTCTTCTTTTTCTGAAATTAATAAAATAAATAGGAACTATTTCGATTTTCGTTTCGATCGAACCCGATCGAAACTCTGTACGAAACCTAACTACGGAAATGGAGATTTGAGCGGAATACGCTTTATTCTTCACGCGAACGAGACTTGGGGGGGCGAGATTGGCCTTCATCCTGGATATAGATAGGTTGGACTCTCGATAAGCCAAATGGCTTCCTAGTCCACCTGCCATCTAGAGTTGAATCTCTAGGTGGCAATCTTGTTAAATCTTGTTAAATCAGTTGTTTACGTTTAGGAACAGCGAGTTTAGGCACAAACATGATTTTTATATGCCACCAACACGGCAAATTAAGCAGACAAAGACAGCATCGACGCATGATTGGGAAAGAATATGGAACTAAGCAGTGAATAGCATGACTTCGGAACAGTGACTGTCACAGTGCCCTGGCTTTGCAAGCTACGGACACCGTGCCCGTGGGCAGGCGAACTGGCACTGACTACAGTCAACATGCAGCGTTCGCACAGATGTTCTTCCAGAAAGGTTAGTAATTACGAATTGCTCAGCTATAATCACGTATATATATTTAGGCGTATGAGTATACGTCATTGATATTCCTGTTGTTTTTATTAAATTTATGTTATTGTTTATCTTCAACCTTAGCGCTTATTCAGCCAATGCCATGGTACGACAAAATACCAAGGTATGGCTATGCTACGAAGTATGACTACGCCAGGCATATACTATGGCCTATACTTAGATTACTACGACATGTCAGTGATTGATTATAATACTGTAACTATGTAATGTTTATGTCACATATGGTATGTAACAGGTTAATATCCTAAGGCTAATATTAACTAGGCTTAATTAGCCTAATAGTAGCTATAGGTATATAATGTAAATGCATTATAAGTGATCCGTAACAGTTGTACTTAGGCCTTCGTTATACTTATTCATAATGACAATATTATAATATTATAGATACAATAATAATTTAATACATTAAGCAATGATGATAATTTAATACATAAAAATAGGTAGAAACATATTATTTTAATTTATTAGTAACATTAATGTAATAAAATAACATGATATTGCTTGCATTTGGAAGCCTGGTTGGTGATCGTTAATAACATTGCAAGTTTTTCAAGTACATTAAAATTCAAAATGTCACATTTTCAGAACTTGAGGTATCATCACCATAGGGCATGCGGAAAAGCTCATTACCTCAGGTAAATGAGTGTTGTAATATACATTAATTTACTCTCTCAACAAACCTTTTATAAAAACAAATGTACAGATGTATGTCATTTGTGAATCCAAGGGGCCTGGGGCCCTGTGGATGTGCCTCCTACATTGTAGGAATTTGGTATGCCTGCAAACTGTTTTATAATAGGTCAATGCTAATGTGCCTCAATATTGTTTGAAATATGACCCAGTTTAAGTGATAACAATAAGTTGTGGCATTTTCCGATACCACCACTCCAGATGAGACAGTGGAAGCTGAAGCTATGCGGTATCAATAAAAAAGTAGACTACACAATTTGGTTCAAAGGCCAGTATAGGTTTTTGTGCCCTCAAGACGATTTCTGAATTTGACCCTCTACGTGATATATTATTTGTCTGTATTAATGGGTGGTTTTACTTGTTAAATTGTATATAAGTAAAGACATCATAAAGTAAAAACTTTTTACCAAAACTATTTCATGAAATTGACTATAAAATAATGGCAAGCACAATATAAGTATAACTACAGGTACAATCACTGCACTTGATGTATGTATTTAGTTCATCAGATAACAAGCAAAGCAGCAATAAAAAAATTGAAAACCTGTTAGGTAAATGTAAAAAAGAGTTACTTTTATAAATATTCGTATCATCGAGCATCCAGCACATGGTATATAAAATACTAATTACTTCAAAAACATGAATCCCATTCATTAGGCTTTCAAAGTATGCCTTTCACAGAGAATACATTAGCTTTAGCAAACATGTGCTTAGTGATACATGTCATGGGAAAATTGTTCAATATTATGAAAGAATTGTCGTACTAAAACATATTTCTGGAAATTTACTTTTGCAAAGAGTTCACCCACATAACACACACAATTGTTACAGAAACATGCTGTAAATAGATACCATATACATACTATGTACACATAATAACATTATGTACAGCACTTTGACCTTGTTGGATATTGTGCTTTAGAAATAATAAATATATAACATAAAGTAACTAGATTATACTTTATTTTTTTTTAAAACAGTAGATATAATTTTTTATTTATTTAATGCTATGTATCTTTACACCTAAAAAGTGGCTAAACTAATCAGGGTCCTTGTCATGTGGCTGAGAGTTGCATGTGCAATTGCGATATGTTTACTCAATTCTATGAAGAGTACTGGCTAGAGATAGTGGTGAATACTTTTCTTTTGTACAATTAGTATTTTCACATATTAATTTCAGTGTGGCGGAATGTTTCCCACATTAGTAGAAATGTTCAATATAACAGGTCTGAGTAATGTATATATAACATGTGGGCATGCAAATTTTATAACATGAATGAAACAATTATATTACCATGTTATTGACTTTGGCTAAGTGTGTCGTCACATATAAAATATCATACATGTCAGAGCCATGTTAATTGTCACTTTGTTTCTTGTATAGGCAGATGCGGATATACAGTAAAATGCCAGGAAGCTGGTATGCAGTATCATCAAAGAGAGTGAACTCACACAATGTCATCGATATCCAAGCTGATGTAGTTCACTAAAGAATGTCGAACCTGTCTAACAGTGTCGAGAGAGGTTGACCAAAGGCTTATGCCATATTTGACAGACCATGGCATCCACCGTTCCATCACCAACTTCAAAGCTAGTCAGGCGTCACCATATTCGCATGTCAAGCACTCTGCATTCTGCATTGGTCTCTAGTCAGTCAAGGTATCTGACCGGCATGGAAGCCAGTGTACACACAACCAGTACTGTGGAGTCTGTCACGATGCAACATACAGTACAACTGGGATCACTTCACTTGGTCGACATTCAAATACTTGACATTTAATATGCAACATCTTGCACAGCTCATGGTTGTATAATCTTGTCCACAAATACAACTGTCCTCTATAGCATATTAACTTGTTGAAAAAAGCATTGTTCAGTTTCTTGTTGACCTGTAAAGAAAAGCATGTATTCAATTTCAGTAAACAAAAAACATGCATCATGGTAGTGGAGTTGGGAGTAAATAATGATGCCATGTAATAACTATTACATGGTGTACACGTATTCATTTTTGACATTTTATGTCAAACATGAATATGTGAGGTTGTCTGGTCAAAGCAAATGTTGGAAATGACAAAATAAGGTTATTGTGATGCCAACAGCACATTCCCTCAGAAAATATTCAAGCATTCATAATATGTATGTCTACCTTCTTCAACACTGTCATCGCTGCAGTATTTCCCCTGCTATATGATGAGTAAGGTGGACCACCTCAGTGTTTTTCTATGCCAATTTGCTCAAAATATGCCAGGATGGACACCTCATAGGTATTTCTTGCTATAAACATGTTTACACTTGTAGCTGTGCATTTGTGTCCTGTACTCTCTATTTCCCAGGGAATAAGTTAAAACATCCTTCCGAATGCACCATTTTGAAGGTAATTAAAAAATATATCTACATAGCCATGCCCCCCGACTCACATAGTGTATGTGCATTAATGTCTGTGTTTACAAACTGGGTATAATATGCATTATACAAGACTAACAAGAGCAATGGTCATTCTAGTTTTCCATGTTCAAGATAATATGTGACTGAAAACAATGTATTTAAATGGACATATTAAAATATTTTGATAATTTATACGTTGTTGATTGTTAAACTGTTTAATTTACCTGGATTGATCAGATGTGAGCCTCCCACAGACTACGTATCCTCCCGGCATCTGCCAAACTCATGTGACTGCGTTAATCTTAGCCCCTCCTCTGCCTTGTCTCACTTTTGCATTGTAGTGTGGCCTGTAGCAATATTATAATTCGAATATATTATGCATTCATATACTGCTGTGATGAAAATGTTGATAAATATTTGAAAACAGCTGGCACATGTGAGTTGAAAGGTACCAGGTACATAGACTACAGCCAGGCACCATTGACTACAATGGAAACAAGTGCAAGAATGTTATATGTAATACTTGCATGATATAATAGTGTAAACCTATTGTACTAACATTTTAATCAATCATCGCTGTCATACAAATCTAAATTATTTTGCATAAAATGTAATGGAAATAACAACATTCAGTAATAGTACTGAAATGTGAGTCGCAAAACACTGTTTTAATAATTGTGAGATTAATGTAATTCTCCGTTTGACGTTCTGTTAACGAGATAACGGATGCTTCCCCTAAAAATACAACGCTTCTTGCCCGACCAACAAGAGCCTACTACCAGTCCCCCATGTCAATTTTATTTATCATTTCGTCCCTCCCGTCATCTATTCTCTATGGATATGTTCTTTCCCAGTTACTAAGTTTATTAACAAGATCCTGCGTAATCAAATACAATACCGGTACTGGTTGTGTCTGGCTGAGTGATGCCGAGCGATATTGATGGTGACTATCAACTAAAACTGGCTTGCCTTGTCAGCGACACTGATAATTTTTACAAGTTAGAGAATCCGCGTCGAGTAGACGTTCACAAGAGTGCATTAGCCCCCGACTACTCGCTCTTGTTGCTAACTGCGTTAATGCATTTAATGCGTACCTTCACAGAAGAATCACTTTGCCTTTGGAATCTTAGTCATGACGCGCAAAAGCACGTGCGATTTGTTATTGTGCCGCAGTAGGTCGGGCTCGCATAAAGCACGTGACCCAAAAAGCAAAGGACGTCGGCAGCTGCTGATTGTTTCGCCAGTTATACCCGGTGTAACGGCGATTCTTTTTTACGATATAAAAATGACAAGTACGCATTTAAAAAATTAACTGACTGTGCATACTAGTTAAACTATTAACACATTACACATCTGGTCATAAAAGAACCGGTTTGGCGATTAGCAAACGAGTGGAGGGAGCAGCTTTGAATCACGATCTTCAGTATTGTTCAGTTTTCAAATTGTTGTGTTTTGTGAAGACAACTTTGATTCATTATTGTTTAAATTTAATAGTAATAAATCATGATCAATAATGTCGAATATTGTTAATATCAGTAAATCCACTTACTGTACATATCTGTTGCATCTAACGCTGGTGTTAGTTCCTCTATCGGTTCCAATAAAGCCACGCGGTTGTAGACATGTTAAAATTTAACCGTGCTAACCGCTAGCCAGTATTTCATGATTTTTTTAAAAATGTATTTTATCTTATATGGAAGAGTATCAAATGCTGCTGACAGATCAAGTAGGACCAGCACGACACCTCTCTTGTTGTTCAAGGCCAACAAGATATCATTCCGGATTCTCGTCAGCGCAGTTTCCGTACTGTGATTCGGCTTGTAGGCTAACTGGAATTTGTCGGGCAAGTTGCCGGACGAGATGTGGTCGATAAGTCTACTCAGCTAAGAAATAGGGCGAAAGTTGTTTTTTACATCATTGTCCATGGAAGGCTTCTTCAGCAACGGCGTCACAAGAGCAGTTTTCATTGTTGTCGGCACAATTCCTTTTGGCATAGACAAGTTGACGATGTTTGTAATGGTTGGTAAGAGACAAGTTAAGTGTTCTGTCAGTAACCATCTGTTAAAGGCACGAAAAGATTCAATTTATCGTCCACTGCGTCTGGATTATCCTCTGGCTCGTAGTTGGGGTCGGCTTTGAGGGTTAAGTTCTCCTGGATCAGTCGAACTTTATCCTGAAAGAATGCAATGAATTTGCTGGCAAGTTGGTCCATTGAGCTACAAGCAGATAGGCCAGGTTCTTGTATGACCACCAGGGTGTATGCAGTTTCTGTGATTTTCGGCAGAGTAATACGTAGAATTAGTGGAGGCGATGTGTTGATTGACGGCACGTCTCTGCTCTTTGAAGAGGTCACAGTGAATTGAGAGCCGTGCCTGTCTCCATCTTCTCTCCAAATGCCTTCTCTTCTGCTTAGCCATCTTGATGTCGCCGTTACGCCGTTAGTGAACGTTGGGCCGGATCGTGATTGTTCGTGTCAGAACTGGGGCATGCTTGTCTAACAGAGTTGACAGGGTAGTGTCACATTGTTCGAGGAGACTGACCGCTGAGGTGACAGGGTCAAGGCACAGAGTTGATGTCGCGATATCAATGCGAAGCATATGTTTGTCTATGGCAGCATAATTTCTATGTTGAATTGGGTGTCGGAGGGGCTGAGGTTTTCGCAGGTACAGACAACAATGAACCGAGCTGTCAGGAAATCAGAGACAGCAATTGTCCGTTTATTTGATTCAAAGAAGAAGAAAATTGTAAATTAAGCAAGTAGTTTTCAGTTTATAAATGAACTTATTCTTCATGCTGTTTAGTAACTATGAGAAAACATCCGACATCATGGCATATATTAATGTCATTAACATTGAAATGGTACCTGGACATAGTTGTTTCAGCGTGTTAATAGATCATTAGATTAACTGGAAAGATTACGTATCCAAGTTATCAAAACACATTGCAACGAATGATGAACTGAGCAAAATCTATGTTAGATACATGTGCAGGCGTGACATTTTACTATTTGGTGTTTCTGCCCTACATGTTACATTATTCTGAAATGCGGGGAAATAGCTACAAAAAAACATTTACAACACATAATTACTGCAAACAAAAGCAGTGAGATTAATGGACAAGTGGCTTGTTTTATTAACTTATTAAACTAATAACTGATGTCATAATAATACAAAGCAAACACAATTCTGAAACGAAATAATTAGATAGCTTTTAGGTTTGGTTCTTGACATTGTCATACTAAACATTAAAAGCTGAACACCAAAATTGTGTTCATTATTAAACGAACGAGGCATAGCATAAGCATTCATGCAGAAACGTAATCAATGATGCATCGCATTAATATAGCGACTGACAAATAATAACTGTATTATACTACCAACTTCGGAAGCATGCTACATTTGTAACGAAACATTACCCTACGTCTAAAACACGAGCCATTGTTGGCCTTGAAAACCCTTTGTTTCATTACAATATAACCCAATATCACATGTTCATCAATCATGAGAACACCTGTATAATCATGAGAACACCTGTATAATCATGAGAACACCTGTATAATATATTATTATATATATTATTGCCAAAATAATATAAATGTGTACTCAGAACACGACTCTATATTAAAATGGCAATGTTGCAAGATATGTTTTCTATTATGACAAGTGCACATTGGCTACCTACAGCACATAGTATTACAATAGTGACATAAATTAACAAAAACAGCTACGTATGGAGAAGCATGTTTTGAAATTTAGTTGTTCGTGGGACAAGTGAAATGGCACATGGACAGGTGAACATTTGGTTCTACTAACATAAATAGCGAATGTTCCCAGCGTATGACATGTTTTCATTATTAACAATATTCTGATCAACTAACGCCATCCAAAATCATGTCCAACGATCCGGTAGAAACGCTGATTCAATGGTTTGAAGTATTTTCTCAACATTTCCTCTACTAGGGGATCCAGAGTCGGATGTTTGACGCCTTTAGACTTCCCAACACAGCGCACCCGTCCTCGGTCGGAAAGCAAGCAGTAAAATCCAATTACTCTGTTAAACACAAAGTTCTTCTGCGTGAAATAAGGGCGCAGTCCGAGGAAGGTTTCCACCTTTCTGAGTTCTGACACCGGGTCAGACACCAGCTTCTGACCGTCAACGACGTGTAACTGGGAGCGAAGAGGGAAGAAACGCGTCCAGTTTCCTATGAACTTCGCATAGGACGAACGCTGAATGTACTCACAGTTAGGGTCAACGTCGCCGTCATTCTTCAATACACCAGAACTTTCGTATGCTTGACAGAATGCCGCATCGATCCCAAGCTTTCGAGCTTTCCGACAGACATGTAGCCAATGAGACACAGACCTGTCGACGGGGTCGCGAACAACCAGCAGTATCTTCATGCCATCGTTCATCGCGTGAATGCGCTGCGGAGCTTCGGCCGTCTCGTAATATTTCGGACTTTTCTCAATGGTCAGTTGGCCAGGCATCGACGGCGGCATTTGATTCCGATACCACTCCTCTCCCCGTCCGTAATGCAACCCGAAATAGTCGACTTCCGGTTTTGCCGTGACGACTTCCGGGTGTAGATCAAGGTACGTGATAAGGGCTCGGGTACCACCCTTGTTCACCCCGACCACGATGACGTGTGGGAGGCGACGTTGGCGAGTGATCTGTCGATCGAATCGCTGGTCAGTTTTCGAGGAATTTGGCACTGTCTGTTCGCCACCTACTTGTACACTGTGTAGTTCCCTCGACACACCGTCATATGCTGACCGGATGTGTGACGATATCTCCATTCTGTTGTGAAATATAAAAGCAGAAGTTGTAAACAACGACAATATGGCGGCTACCCGAAACGGCCTTTGTGTGCATAGCCGGCAGAATATCATGTTTGACTGCTGCAGGTTCCACCCTTGTTCACCCCGACTTTGACTCACTGTGGGAGGCGTCGTTGGTCAGTTACGTCTTGGTCAAACGGCCGGTCTGTTTGTGCTGCACTTACTTGTACACGGCATAGACCCGTGGACACTGCGTTGTACGTTCTGTTGTGTGATACGACAGCAGCAGTGATAAACAACGGCAATATGGCGAATGCTAGAAATGGCCTTTGGACGCATAAACAGCATACCACCATGGTTGCCTGCTGGGAAAAAACGCCGCCATTAACCACATATGCACTCGCCGGACCTGAACCTTTGTCGATGTGCAAATTTTATCACCGCAGGACTTACCGACAGTTAGGGTTAATGGTTGATGTGTGTCGGAATGTCTATCGGTGGCACCCGGGGTCAGGTCAGGTCAAATGCTGTGACGCAAAAACATCACATATTATACTCAATGTAACGCGAATATATTGTATATATATATATATTTATATATATATATATATATATATATATATATATATATATATATATATATATATATATATATACATACATAAAATATATATATATATATATATATATATATATATATATATATATATATATATATATATATATATTATAATTAATATTTACCACTGATAAGTGGTAACAGCTAAATCCCTAGAATCATTTAAAACCCGACTAGACAAATTCTGGTATACCCAGGATATTGTGTATGACTTTGAAGCACCGTTAAAGAATAACCAGCAACAGAACTGGAACACGCGATCTTATATCAAATAGATTATGAAAACGAAGAGCTGATCACAGAGGAACACAGGATTCTACAATCGGAACTAACTTAATGTATCCTAAGGTAAGGTATAAGTGTGTGTATGTATATAACTTGTGTGTGACTGTATGTGTGTATGTGTGTATGTGTGTATGTGTGTATGTGTGTATGTGTGTATGTGTGTATGTGTGTATGTGTGTATGTGTGTATGTGTGTATGTGTGTATGTGTGTATGTGTGTATGTGTGTATGTGTGTGAGGGCGTGCGTGCGTGCGTACGTGCGTGCGTGCGTGCGTGCGTGCGTGCGTGCGTGCGTGCGTGCGTGCGTGCGTGCGTGCGTGCGTGCGTGCGTGCGTGCGTGCATATATGGGTTTGGTGTGCACGTGTGAAGTATGGTGCAAAAGTAATTGAACGGCGCGGCGCGTTACAATGGAAATTGCTTTAAAATAACTGAAATGGTAATTGTTTAATTGTTCTGTATTACACACACAGGCAGATACGGACGAAACGACAAAAAAAATTACATTAACAGGCATTATTCATTAAAATATTATTCGTCGTTCTTGCTGTTATAATTGTTCTCCGTGTTATTCGGTAGCCTAGGACTAGCTGTCTCTTTGTGTAGCAACAACGATTGCAATCACACTAGTATTACGACAGTTTCAAACATGTCACAAATATGCGTTAAATAAATTGCAATAGGGTAAATATTTACAGCGATTGTTTTAAAACATAATTAAAACAAAACTGCGTTTTATTGAAGACCCCAGAGCAATCGCAATAGCAAACGTTTCTTCAAATATCATGACCAGGTTTCGATAACATTCTTAAAAAGTTACTAAAACGCCACAATTTAATATAAATGTCAATCCAGACATTTCATCTAACACAATGTTTCTTTTATATTTTACCCAAGTATAGTACCATGCGGTATTAAATACGTCTAAAAATATGGTAGTGGCTTCTTGCCAACCACTCACGTACAAGTGCTCATCAAATGCATATAAAACACCTAATGTAAATATTGTCAAATGTACCTTCAACCTAACCCTAACCCTAACCCTAACCCAAACCCAAACCCAAACCCAAACCCAAACCTAAACCTTAACATTAACACTAACCCTAAAACTAACCCTAAACCTAAAACTTATTTCGCATAAGAGCAACCATAAATGGGCACATGTACGTGAGCAGTGGCATAGCCAGAGGGTGGGCAAGGGGCCATGCCTCCCCCAATTTCGGAAATAAAAATAGGATGGTGGGGAACGGAGGACCAATAACTGGCTGCCTGATTCACATAGTCACAATGTTCAGAGGGTAAGAGGATGCGAGTGTAAAATGTTCCTTCCCAGTCCTTAACACTTTCCTTCACTCCAATCTACACTCTCATTTAATCCATTCCTCTCCTGCCAGCTCTCTTAGCTCCCACGATTATTCTTACCAGGTTGTTTTTCGCAAACCTGGATCTTCTCCTGTTGTTTGTCTGTTAGTGCCACTGTCTCAAGGGCATTCATGCATACCCGGGAAACACACGAGCTAAGCAGCTTTCCTTTAAGTTTACGTGATACGCGTCTATTTCCCATCATCCCCTCCCCCATCTCCTCTTTGTAACCAAAGCAATTAATCTAGTCGATTTTCCACTGAATAAATGCCACTTCATATCGTGAACGTATAACTTGTAATAAGCAACGTTACATGTTGTGAAGTTACTGGTTGAATGCCAATGCCACATTATCAATGTTAAAGCTTCCCAATTATTTCGTTTTGCCCATCACCAATCCTTTTCTTTCATGTCCAGTCGCGTTCTATATAAATAGGTCAAGTAATAAGCGCAGTTTGCTTAATAAAAGAACTATTAATTCTTTTTTGTAATCGTATAAAATAAAGAATTAGCGTTACACCGGGTAGCAGACCAAAACCGATCGCGTTGGCAACAGCTGGCGCCATTTGTTTGAACTGGGCGGTCAGGTGCAGAATCCGAGATCAGCCATCCAGGCACACATCAACACCGACCACGTGGTTTGGCAGTGGCGCTTTCGAAGACGAAGCCGAAGTCGAAGGTATGTATAGTTTTGCCGTTGGCACCATAAACGCAAATGTTTAGGAATGTTTAATTATTGTTTCATCAGAGTAATTGACAACGTGTCGGCATTTGTCATGGTCTTTGTCAATAGGTTTGGGAGAGTAGCGTGAAGAATGTGGTCGGTTATGTCTCTTTAATAATATATCGTTTGTGTCTTACATTATAACTTTGACGCCTCCTGTGAATAGTTTTGCTGAACTGCCAGCTACATTGGTCAGTTAACTTGGTTGTTATGTAGAGTGCAGTGGCTCATGGGTAGAGCTTCGGACTCTCGACTAAGAGGACCCGGGTTCGAATCCTGTGCTGCGGTGTTGAAACCTTGGGCACGTATTTTCACTCTACATTGCTCCAGTTCACGCAGCTGTATACATGAGTACCTGGCTATAGACAGTGGTGGATATGTGTACGAGCAGTCTTCGCGCATTAATTGCAGCATATGGCTGGATGCGTCCCAGAGAAGTTGAACTGGTGTCTGATTGAACATGTCCGCCAGGGAAGTAAAGTGTAAAGCGCTTTGAGCAATCCTGAGGATTGGATACCGCTACGTGTCACTACCAGCCGTCGTTCTGGACGCGTATGAATTTTGGCAGTGGCTCCACCAGCCGCATTAATCGGCTAGATTAGGATGCAATTAACATCGAAATATTCACATATGTATTTAACTCATAATGTAGTCTCAACGTATAAGATTCTTATAAATTACGATTTGATGGAGGCAGATATATTGTCCATGCGCCGACAATAAACGTTGAGTTGTGACGTGAAGTTGTGGCGTAGAATTGTGACGTCGTGTTAATTATGACGTCGAGTTGTGAAGTCGATTTGTGACGTCAGTTATGAAGCGCCTTCTTTGTTTTGCAAGACTTGTATACGAATACGCCGGCAAATGTTATGCTGTTTCCTTCGATTCAAAAGTCGTATTAGTGTTTATTTGCATGAACGAATACTATGATTTCATACCGAGCTCCAGGCGGATGTAACATTTGACACATTACAGCGACAAAGCCAACTCTGCGATGATTTATATGTCTTTACTGAGATCAAAGATGTCTTTGCTGAAAGTGAGAGTAAGGATAATAGTATATCACAACACAGCAATGCACACAAGAACTTACATAATTGAATGTGACATAACCACATGTATCATTACTGTTGCAAGCAAACGATTGGCTACCATAACAGGTTGTTTTATTGAGTATTGGGTACTTCATAAAGCGCTAAATGTTGCCGAAGACACACACATACATTTATATGGACAGATCCATTTATCACAGAAAGGTTGACGTCACGAGTTTCAATTCTTCCCGAGAAAAATGCGCGCGCGCGTGTGTGTGTGTGTGTGTGTGTGTGTGTGTGTGTGTGTGTGTGTGTTGTGTGTGTGTGTGTGTGTGTTGTGTTTGTGTGTGTGTGTGTGTGTGTGTGTGTGTGAGTGTGAGTGTGATGTGTGTGTGTGTGTGTGTGTGTGTGTGTGTGTGTGTGTTGTGTGTGTGTGTTTGTGTGTGTGTGTGTGTGTGTGTGTGTGTGTGTGTGTGTGTGTGTGTGTGTGTGTGTGTGTGTGTGTGTGTGTGTGTGTGTGTGTGTGTGTGTGTGTGTGTGTGTGTGTGTGTGTGTGGTGAGTGTGTGGTGTGGGTGTGTTGTGTTGTGTTGTGTTGTGTGTTTGTTTGTGTTTGTGTGTGTGTGTGTGTGTGTGTGTGTGTTGTGGTTGTGTGTGTGGTGTGTGTGTGTGGTGTGTGTGTGTGTGTGTG
The DNA here is from genome assembly GCA_025642075.2 of Ridgeia piscesae. Lineage (NCBI taxonomy): Eukaryota > Metazoa > Annelida > Polychaeta > Sabellida > Siboglinidae > Ridgeia > Ridgeia piscesae. Next base: position 242,257 of record JAODUO010000195.1, read on the forward strand.
TGTGTGTGTGTGTGTGTGTGTGTGTGTGTGTGTGTGTGTGTGTGTGTGTGTGTGTGTGTGTGTGTGTGTGTGTGTGTGTGTGTGTGTGTGTGTGTGTTGTGTGTGTGTGTGTGTGTGCGTGAGTGTGCGGGTGTGCATGTGTGTGTTTGTGTGTTGTGTGTGTGTTTGTGTGTGTTTGTGTTTGTGTTGTGTTGTGTGTGTGTGTGTGTGTGTGTGTGTGTGTGTGTGTGTGTGTGTGTGTGTGTGTGTGTGTGTCTTCGGCACTGTATTTCTACTATACTACTGATATAAAAAATTACGTACAAATTATTTTTTATTGCTCTCAAAAACTGTCAAAGCCGGAGGCGGTACTAGGTATAAGCTCCTGCTACCATTAAATGCTTCCATACGGCATGTGTAACAGTAAAGCCTCTGAAGGCTCAAATCCAGCTCCTAGCCTTCCAGTGGCGAGAGCGTTTATATTGACATGAAAAGGGACGACAGCGGGAATATCTGGCGCCTCAAAACCAGAAGCTTCGGGTAGATAGGGATCGTCTACCAGGGAAAGAGAAGGAACTCTCTGATTTAAAACATCCGCTGCCTTGCGGCCATACTCGTTCGAGAGAAGGGCTAGGGGAGTTAACCCTGAACGGAAATCTAGGTGATGGTTTCACAAGAGAAAAAACCTCTGCTGCCTTGCAGACCGGTCGAGGAAGATCAAAGGCTAGGCCCACCGCTTACAACTGTGGTTGATGTCAGGAAGGGCATCCGATCATAAATAATCTGCCACAACATAATGCCAGAATTTCAACGACGGACGAATAATGCTAGGGCGTCCCCCGGAGCTAGTGGGAAGAAATGTCAAGATCGGAAGCTGGAATGTGGGATCGATGACTGGGAGAGGGAGAGAGCTGGTAGAGGTTAGCAAAAGAAGGAACATAGCAATCCTATGTGTACAGGAAACTAAGTGGACCGGCAAGAGCGCAATAGAGTTGGGAGAATGATTTAAGATCCTTTACAATGGAGAGAAGAGCAGTAGAAACGGAATGGGGGTCATTCTGAGCCCAGAGTTTAAAGAGAACGTAGTTGAAGTGTCAAGACCATCAGACAGATTAATTAAGCTAAAACTTATGATAGCTGGAGAGATATTCAACATAGTGTCAGCATATGCCCCACAGAGTGGAGAAACAGAGAAGATAAAGGAGGAGTTTTTGAAAGACTGGGAAGATCTGATGTCGAGAGTGCCGATAACAGAGAAGATTGTAATACGAGCTGACCTAAATGGATATGTGGGGAAAATCCAGATGTTTTTGAAAGCGTGCATGGAGGAAAAGGCTATGGCCAAAGGAACAGAGAAGGGGAGAAAATCTTGAAAAGCATAGAGAGCCTAGACTTGGCACTAGTAAACACTTTCTTCAACAAAAAGGAAGAGCATCTAATTACTTACAAGAGTGGAGGGAACAGCTCACAAATTGATTTCATCATAACACGAGGAGCTGATCTGAAGGAAATGCGAGACTGCAAGGTAATACCAGTAGAGGAGGTTGTATCTCAGCATCGGCTGCTATGTGCAGTCCTGAGGACAAAAGAAGCAAAACATAAGAGAAGGACCAAAGAAAAGAGGATGAAGATCTGGACTCTGAAGGGAGAAAAACTGACGGAATACAGAGACAAAGTGGAAGAGGAATACTAGCTGGAGGCAGACACTAATGCAGAAGAAAGTTGGAAACTATTTAAGAAAGTCGTCAAGAGAGCAGCAGAAGGGATATGTGGGGCCATCAAAAGAGGGAAACCCACGGAGAGGGAGACCTGGTGGTGGTATGAAGAGGTGCAGGAGAGCCTGAGAAGGAAAAGGGATGCATTCAAGAAATGGCAGATGCAGGGTTGAAACGAACTGAAGGAGGCCTATAAAAACATGAAGAGAGAGGCAAAATCTACAGTAGCCAAAGTTAAAAACGAGGCATACAAAGAATGGTATGACAAGATGGGAACAGAGGAAGGTGAGCGGATGATATGTAAGGTGGCAAAACAAATGGCAAGACCAAGAAGAGACGTTGGGGAAGTGAATGTGATTAAAAACCAAATAGAGGAGATGCTGACAGATGAGGTAAAGATCAAAGAGGGGTGGAGAGAGTATTTCAGCAACCTTCTAAATGTAGAAAACGCCAGAGAACAGCTTAGAGAAGTACCAGCAGTAGAAGGACCAGTCCAGGGAATATCAAGGGAAGAGGTGAAGAAAGCCTTAGAGAGCATGAAGAAGAGAAAAGCTGCATGATGCTCAGGCCTCCCGAAAGACCTTATCAAGCACCTAGGGGAGAGTGGAGTGGACATGATGCATGAAATACTGAAGAGAGTCTGGGAAGAGGAACATATGCCAGAAGAGTGAAAGAAAGGTGAGATCGTCCCCATATGCAAGCAAAGGGGGATCCACTAGAATGTGGAAACTCTAGAGGCATTAAGCTGTTGGAACATAGGATGAAGATGTTTGAGAAGATCCTAGAGCTCAGACTCAGAAAACTGATCACAGTCAACAACATGCAATTTGGATTTAGTCCAGAGGAAGATACAACATATGCAGTATTTATCATACAACATCTGCAAGAAAAACACCTAGAGATGCACAAGGGTTTGTTCTTTACCTTCGTAGATTTGGAAAGAACGTATGACAGGGTGCCCAGGTATCTGAAATATTGGTGTATGGAGAGCGGTCCCAGAGAAGCTAGTGAGGCTAGTAGAAGCAACATACCATGGAGTATCAACAGTAG
>JAODUO010000195.1:250000-252500 GCA_025642075.2 Ridgeia piscesae
GCTCCAAAGACTATTTATATCAATTTAAAAGCATTTATCAAGGTTATGGCCAAAAATATGACAAGATTCAATATTTGTAAGCTCCTCGGCAAGATTGTCTTCAACAGACCCGTCGCCCGTGTCACTGACACCATTGTCCCTGGGGCAGCTCAGATATTGAGTCTTCAGTTTTTCAGTTACGAACCTCAACGTCTCGTCATTGTTACGTGGCTTGGTGAGATGCTCTCTGATTGAAACACATATCCTTTGTTTTCAGTGTGAGACATTCCTAACTTCTGATAAGTCATTCCGCAACACACAGCTTCGTCGTAATATGTCGTGTTAAGAGTGGGCTAATGAAACAAAAACATAAAAGTTGTTTCAACGCTAATATTTCTGTTGTGTTCACGGGTAATCTGATGAAGTCCATGTGCTAATCGTGGTGGCCAATCAATCAATCAATTTTATTTCGTAACAACAAATTATACATGTACATGAGCAATCAAAACAAAAATGTATTTTTACGTGGTGGTCACATGGCACATAATGTGCCGTCTTCCTGTGACCCCAAAAATTAACTTATAAAATACAGATACATACATATTTATACACGTAAAATCACGAAATCGCTGTTCTCAATATAATTTATTTGACAATATAATTTATTTGACAACGGACTAGGAGAATGTTTTAAAAAATGATAATCTTTTGTAAATCCAAATAGTTTGTCTTTTTAAATAAACGAGTTTAGTTACACTCTACACATCTGGGATTTAGGCAATGCAGATGGTTAAGGTAGCTAGATAGATAGTGTTTAGATATCACAGATTTGAATTTATGTCCGGATTTGAGATTTTGAATATTATAATCAAGGTTATTCCATAGTTTTAGGCAGTATTTTATGGTAATATCAAACATAAATAATGAGACATGCAACTTCTGTATATCAGTCATTTTAAGTAAGTTTTATCAGATCGGTGTGACTTCTATATCTTTTGTTGTTAATTATTCGTAAAGCACGTTTTTGTAAGGTTTGCAACTTTATTACTGTGTCTCCATTACCCCAAGATTGTACATCATAAGTTAAATGACTTTGAATTAAAGTATAACAGAAAGTTTTTAAGGCATTATGTGGCAATAAATGTATCAGTCTTTTATTTGCAAAAATTGCTCTAGATATCTTAGAACTGATTATATTAATATGTTTTTCCCCATGTTAAGTGCTTATCAATATGTATTCCTAAAAACTTGACCGATTCTTCTTTGTTATCCTTTCCAACATGATTAACATTTTCATTGTTTAATTCTATACAGTTATTTACCTGATATTTGTTATTCGGTGGGCTAAATATGCAAAAAAATATTACATTCAGTGCGAGTTTATTAGCACACAAGTAATCGCACAACTGTTTTAATTCTTGGTTTATGTTGTTAATTAAAGTATCAACCTGATTTGTATACAGTTGTGTCATCAGCAAAAGACAAAAAGACGTAGAATTAATTATATCATTGATATAAATCAGAAATAAGATTGGTCCAAGTACGGATCCTTGAGGCACTCCAGTTGTTATGTTTTTCTTAGAAGACTTACATTTGTGTATTTCAGTGTACTGTTTTCGATTGGATAAGTAACTGGCAAACCATTTATTACTTAATCCCCGAATTCCATAGAAATGTAATTTATACAGCAAAATGTCATGATCTGTTGTATCAAATGCCTTTAAACGGTCCAGAAACACAGCCAATGTAGGGTCTTTTGTTATTTTATCATTTGCAATTGAAATGTCCATTAGCAAATGCAATATTGGGTGAATGGTAGACTGTTTTGCTCGAAACCCATACTGATGTTTATACAAAATGTTATATTTTTCTAGAAACACCATCTATATATTGCATACAATGTTTTCCATTATTTTAGAAATCGCAGGTAAGATACTTATAAGTCTATAATTGTTAAACATTGTTGTGTTACCTGATTTGAAACGGGTACAACTTTGGCAGTTTTCAAGTTTTCAGGAACAGTTCCCGTGACAATAGATTGATTTAGGATATGCTCAAGCGAAGTGGTTATTTCATGTATTGTCGCTTGTAGTAGTTTAGTGGATATACCATCGAAACCTTCCGTGCATTTAGTTTTTATATTACGTACAATAAGTTCTATTTCTGTTTTTGTGTAGGATGCATGAACACATTGACGGGATAGTTTCCCTTTAAGTGTTCGTCGAATGACTTAACAGGAACACCTATTGAATCATTTATTGTTGTATCTATTCCAACAAAAAAATTGTAAATTATTCTGTGATATGTTTCATATGTGTTTTCTCATGTCCATTTATGATGAAGGTTTCAGGGAACTTAGATAATTATTTTTGTTTATGCATTGCTTGACGTAGTTTAATGTATGTTTGCGTACTTATAGCATTTCTGCATAATAAGCACTATTTGCTGCTCGTTTGACCTTATTAAAAACTCTACAATATTCTTTGTATTTATTGATCGCTTCTGGGCTAGCTCTACTTAG
>JAODUO010000195.1:260000-335000 GCA_025642075.2 Ridgeia piscesae
TTCTTTTCCCCAAAACGCAATATATCCCGTTTAATTTCTATGCATAGGAGAGTGTTTCCAAAATGCGATAACCGATGTGTGTCTTTTTCCCAAAAAAAACGAATTTATCCAATCAGCAACCACTTGTTGTAGTGGCGAGGCCTAGTGATAGCTTGCAAGGATTACCCATCCTCAAAATGTAGTAAACATAATTCGGATGATGTGTAGAAGTAGACAAATTAACTTCTGTTGCCTTTGTGACAATAACAAGATACACCAAATCCACTGTACATACTATCAAAATGCGACTATAAATGGAATATGCTAAGCCTAAGCTGCTATGCTTGCGACATTCCACAAAGCATTTACGTAAGCCAAACGCGAAGTCAGTAGTGTGTAACCAAACAGTTATGTTGCCTTATTTTTATTTCTTAAGTTAACAGTATTATTACTTTACAATTAATGTAGGTATGCCAGCCATGTATGTGCTTATTTAAAGAGGCATTACTACATCTATGGTCTACTATATTATTAGTTATGGGATAACGCTGCTAAATGTGCTTACCAGGGATTTAGGCATTGTAATGCAGAATGGCTACATGTAGGGCTGTAGTGTGGTCAGCTGCTAATGCAATGAGTTTTTAATAGTTTAGTTTGTTTAAATTATTAATTAAATGTTAAAAGACTAAATGTCTTGTTAGTTTGTTTTTTATTTGGAATTCTAGTAGAAAGTCAGTTATCACTCCAATTAATGTTACTTTAAAACTTATTTATCATTTATTATATTGTTTCTTGTCAACATTAAAACGTTTCTAAATATCTTGTATACAAATATTCACAACTGTAGTACCGGTAGTAGCCAGGTACTCGTTCATACAGCTGATTGAACTAGAGCAATGTAGAGTGAATAAATTTGTCCTGGGTTTGACATGGTATCATAGGATTCAAACCTGGGTTCCCTTAGTCGAGAGTCCGATGGTCTACCTCGGAGCTACTGTGCTACTACATAAGTCATAATCACCTTTATAAAGCTACAATTTTCTGCGAAGTACTTTCTGTGCCTAAGGATAACCTCCCAAAAGTGTCATGTGACACCAAACACAGATTGACAATTTGTGTGTCATAAGACAGTGTTTTCCCTGCTATATGATGAGTGGAATGGGTCATCTCACTGTTTTTCTAAGCCACCTTACTCAAACTATTCCAGAATTACCACCTCATGGGTATTTCTTGCTGTAAACATGTTTAGGGCTGCTACATTTGCTATTTGTTTCCTTTCTGTTTCCAAGGGAATATGTTAAAACTCCCTCAGAAGGCACACTTTTTAAGGTGGCCCCGGACTCACATAGTGCGCATCACGCTTTCGGTGCTTGTTAGCCCATCCTACAACCTGATATGGGACATTTTACAATATTGGTTTTTTTTATAGTGTGATTGATTTATATTATTAATTACTTATTAATGAGATGTTCCTAGCATGGTTAAGATAAATATCTAACATGGCTAATGTTGGTCATGAATTATATGCACAGATTAATTACTGCAAATAAACAGGTGTACACATGGTCCCAGATAGCTTACAATTTTATTTCACGTACATGCTTGTAGTAGTAATATAAAAGTTGAAACAGCTCTGTTGTTATGACTCCTACAGTTAGCAAAGGTCACAAGGTTGAGTTATGTATTTCCAGTATGTCAGAGTCTACTTTCCTTCCATGATTTCCCCTACATGTGCTGTTTTCCAACCTTCACTTTCACGTCTGACAGCATACTGGGTACAAATATTTCTCATTGAGTTGCCTTCTTTTTGCCACATATTTATGTAGTAAAACTGTGGTGGCCATCATAGCTTTATGCAGAGATCCGTCCCCCCTTCATTTGGATGGGTAAAAACTTGTGTATAAATATGGGTGGATCGATAGCAAATGAAGGAGCCAAAAAAACATAGATATTGTCAGTTATGCCTTAGAAATTAGTGTAAATGGTGTCACGTGTGTTTGTAGTCTATTTCAGGTCATCAGATACATATTTTAAAGTTTGTAAACTGGTTTAACAGTTAACACCCAGGTGTCCACCAAAGCATGTGTGACGTGACTGACAATAATTTGGTTCTGCGTAAAGCCCTCATGGCCATGTGAAATTATGTTTTGAATAAGTTGAATAATTATGTGGTTGTTATAATGAATAGTCACAGCTGAAATGGAAAAGATGGAGTGAGTAATGTAACTTGTAGAGTATGTTTTACTGTCTCAGAAATGTGCTGTCTGACAAATACAGCTTCGTAGCAATTCTTTGGTTAACGAATGTTCTAGTGGCCATCGCAGCAATCTGTTACTGGGTTTGAATCTTAATGTCAGATACTCATTTCAGTGTGCATCAGTCTTTGAAAATCAATAGTATGACTTCTTGCACTGATTATTCACAAACCTTGCTAGTATATTGTCTGGCAATGAAGTGATTTATATTGTAATACTCGTATAATTGTTGACAGTTGTGTGAAATAAAAAACAACGTAAATTATGTATAATTTAAAACACTGCTATTGTTTTTAAAATGTATGGCACTATAAATGCCTTTCTAGTTTCATTTCAAATTTACATGGTATTGGTATACAGTATACAAACATGTTTTTTCAACAATAAATTATTTAATTAAAATTCTGCTTTACTGACTGAATTTATGTAATCCTAAAAGTTCTGTCTATGATCACTGAATTCAACTGAGATTTGTATTAGAACACTTTTACCAATTAACACAGGCAATAATGCTTGACTGATTTCTTCATTGAACTTAAGTTTTATTTACCTGAGTTATGTGACCTTTTGTGGGTGTATTTTTGTAACAGCCTTAACTAGTGCTGGTTCGATATTCGACATATCGAAGTATCGCGGTACTTGCGAAAGTTCGATACCGATATTTAGTGGTATCGCGATACTTCGATATTTTTGGTATCGAACGCCCACTGTTTGATACTTTCGATACCTTCGATACACATCGTGTCCATTCGACGACGTCGATGCGAAGGCGCAACATCGTTATCGATGACATCATTGTTTACGGGAGCTACCACTACAGCGCTTTGCTGCTTAACTTGACTTAGACGTGGTTGTTTAAAAAAATATAAAATCAAATGTGAATTGTTTTCTAAAACTTTATTGTATAGTTAGTCTGTATAATAACTGTTTTCTGTGCACGATCTTAGCCTATTAGCCTAGGTCATATTTCGCTTAGCTTCGGTTATCCAAACGAAGGTTCGTGACTTTCTCGTTTGGTGGCACTACCATGCCGTCTGTCTCCCTACTTTACTTACGGTTACGTGTACAAAAACACACATCCTAGATAGTATTTTTATAGAGTGTCTATTGCACGCACTAGTATTAATGAAACTAATTTAATAATAATATTATTAATATAAATAATTCAAGCACGATGCGCAAGCTTTGTTTATCCGGGGTACATTTGGTGGCGCTGTTTTGATGTTTGGTGGCGCCACCGTTTGCTGTATATGACTCCCTCAACCAAGACGAATGACAACAAGTCGCAACATTCATCGCTAATTTGGCAGTTTTCCAACAAAGAGTGTCTGCTATGCCAAAAGCGCTCCAAAGATTGCGGGGGAAATACATCGAATTTGACGAAACGAGTCACTGTCCAACATTCAAGAAACTATCAAGATGTGATGATCAACTTTTAATCGAAGGACATGTCGACGTCGTCGTGGACAACGTCGCAACGACTCGAGAACGTGTTCTATCGAAATATTCAACAATGAGCAAACAGTGGACATCTAGTTACAGTTGAAACGAACCACCATCAGTTGCTGAATCTACTATTGAGGCCACAGCGTCAAGAAGTGACATACACGATGTGACTGATTCACGATGACGATATGCTTTCTGCATCTACTGTTATTGGCACTGGCCAAATAGGTTCATCACTGGCAGAAGTAGGGGAAGAAACCGACCTGGTCTTGAAAACAGTTGCAAAATCATTAAGGGGCTTGTTGTGTGTACATGATAAAGTGGTAATTAAGTTTTTTAAGTTTTATATTCCAAAATATTGCTGTGAACTGGGAAGTACAATTTTAATTTTAATTAATATTTCTTCTATTATTAATTAGTGTTATTTTTTTGTAATCGTCTATAGTTTTGATGTTAAATCACGATTATCTTTACGATACACTTAATAAAAAAACAGTTATAACAGTGAATGTGCAACTGTGCTGGCACTATTATAAGTGATGTGTGTTTAACAATAACATATTATTTGTATGTTATGTTTCAGCTGTTCTTGTTGATGGTAACTTTAGATGACACATTGGCTTGAAATTAAGCTGCTTTATAGTGTATTTGCAAACAACTGGGATGAAGTACTGTTATTAACCCATTTTATCCTGAAGCTACTGCAGACGAGTTGCAGCCAGTTCCTGATCATTTCCTCAAACCAATCTGTCAGCATTAAAAAATGACAGGCCTTCATTTAAAATGGACATAACTTTATTATTTCTCAATCAATTTTTAAATGTGATATACTGTTAGAAAGTTGATAAAATAAACTATACAGTCGCATCGATAAACTCATAGTTTTATCATATATATTATATGTGGCATATGGCAAAACATGCCTAATAAATTAAAACCTATGTTGAGGTTTGTCACATTACTTTTCACCCGACATTTTCGCCATGAAGGAAGCAACATGTCAATGAGCAAGTTGAGTTTATTTTATACATTAATCTGTGCTGAAAATAAAGGTATACAACTTGTCCACACATCTTGGATAATAATTTCATAATGTAAAAAAATTTGTAATACCCCCACATCAGTCGACTGAATCGCCAACGTGTGGCGCCGCTAAGTGGAATTATGCAAATTTTTGAAATATTTTCTGTCAACGCTGTATAATTCTGTGGCTCATTTCTTATAACTAATAAAGAAGTACTCTAAAGTAACAACTTTGTTCAACATTTCAACATCATTTTATTTATAAAGTAGTTACCGTCGTTGGAAATATTCTTAACTTTGTTTGGCGCCAAAAATACGGCGTGGACCGAGGTGGGCGAAAATGGATGCCGTTGTCGGTTGACCCACTTCGATGGCTTCAAAGTATGTCTTCACGGACAAATGTTGCATCAAATACCATAACCGTCCATCTTATATCGTCTATCCACTTTTCTGCCTTCTTGTCATCACCAGTATGAAGTAAATTAGCGGAGTTATCCTTCAAAATACGTTAACATTTAACGATCTTTGCGACTCGACGCCATCTTTGATTTCACTTTAGCTTGGGTGTACCCGCTTTATACTGCAAATACCCAAAGAACGACGCTGATTGGTTGAAAAATATGAGTTTCATAGTGATCCGATATACTGACATCATTCGGTGTTAACCAGCCAATGGGATTCCAAAACGTCAGAGTGCAGGGAAGCCGTGTCAAGTGCAAACTACGACTAGAATCGTATTCCGGATAAAAAGGGTAACTACGACTAGAATCGTATTCCGGATAAAATGGGTTAATTAAAAGTAATACAGTGCAATTAATGAATGTATTTGTCACTAGGTATTTTATTGTAGTTGTCTTTATTGTTTTAATATTATATTACAATTTCCTTTTAGTTTTACAACAGTAATCAATGATATTGAAACTGTTGTTTGTTTACTTAAATAAAATGAAAATTACATATTAATCATTGACTAAAATTATCATACATTTCCGTACAAGTGGAACATTGTGTGTACTCTAAGTGGATAGTGTGTTTCTTTGGAGATCTCTACTGTACTGAATTAGACTTACAAGGTAAATTTTGAGTATCGAATAAAAATCTGGTATCAATTGATATCGAAGAATTCTGGTATCGAACCAGCACTACTTCTTTTGCATACTGTGCTTATACTGGGAACTGTGTTCTATGTGAATATTAGACATACAACGTAACTGTAAGTATCGAGTATCGAACAAAATTCAGGTATCGATCGGTATCGAACAAAACCTGGTATCGAACCAGCACTAGCCTTAACTATGTTCAAGCCATCAAGATATAAATACTTGTGTTTAATAAACTCATGTCAGCTGAGCACAAGATTGTTTTGCTTACTACCAGTTGTCCAGTTCACAAAATGGCAGATAGGCGAGAACACAACTATATGTTAATTGTTATTGTATCATCTAACAAGAAATCTGTGTTGCTTTCTCTTCATTGCATCAGCCATTACTGTGTTTTGTGTATTTTTGTTACAGTCACAACATTGTTAGTCATATGTGATGACAACAACTGTACTAACAGAGCAACTGATCAATCTAAAACATTGCTCTAGGACAGTTTGAAACAGAGTAGAATCTCAAAGGTGTACTTAATGAAGTGTTATGGCTAAACAGTTGCACAGGTAATGAAATGTCTGTGTCAAGATGTGTTTCATGTAAAGGGCACATGTTCAGTCATGCGTGTCAAGTGAAGACACAACAGTGTTTGCTTGGTGTTACTACTGGCAAGTGGGTCACACCAGGGGGCACAGTTATGGCCTCTGGCTTGATCAAGATTTCAGATATCAAGACAAGTGCATCACCTAGTATTAGCACATTACTCTGTTGGGGAAAGAGATCACTTCATTGAGGTAGGAAGTGCCTGTGAACTGTGGAAGCAAGTTGTCCAAAAATAAACTGCTGTGAAATAGGTGGAGTAACTGTTGTGCTGCTAGGGGCAATGCTACACTTGGCCTTGTAAGTAGGCCAGCTCCTGTGGTTGCAGCTGTCTGCAGCTTAGCCAATAAACAGTGCTCATTGTGCTCAGCAGAAGCCAGTTGATTGTGTATTAGCTGCTCTGGTCACCCCCTCAGTACACTGCCAGGTGTATTCTGATTGTGTACTGGCAACCACTTGCCAAGTGTTGATTCTCACAGCACTGTCTGAGCTGTGCACAGGAAGTTTTAGTTTAGTAAGTGTGATCAGTCCTGAATCAGTGAGTGTCCTAGTAACTGTTGGATGGGTTTGTGATGTAAACCAGACAAGATATATCTGTCACATACGTGATATGGCGATGGTGATTGATGTGGAGTAGTGACATGTAATTTAAACTAGAAACCTTGTGGTTGGAATGGAAGGGTGATAGTTTTTATAAACTGATCAGCGGCATTGCTATAACATCACTGTACTAAGATCTACGTGTAATTGCAAGACTTGAGTGTATAAAGTACTAGCACTGACACCTGAATGTGATTGCAGAACCAGTTTAATTGTATCTGTAAATTACAGAAACTTGAATTACAATTTGACATCCATGATCTTTTTTATATAACTTATAAGAAACACTAAAATCAGTATGTTTAATATTATTCTAGGTTATAAAAACAACGATCAATTCTAGGATTTTTGTAATGATTCTAATGGTTATCATGGATTTCTTCAATATCCAAGGACTTCAGTTCCAATTAAAAATCCATAGAAAGTTACCTCTATATATGGCATCATTGGAAGGTATTGTTTAATTATTTTATTTAGCTGTGAGTGCTGCACATTTTAGCAGTTTGATCCAAGTATCTATTTGAGAAGAATGATGTGTAATGTCAGAGAACATTGTGTGGAATGTGCCTACTACTGGCACTGGCAAGTACTCTCAATTCTGATACAGACATTCCTGCACAGTTCTGTGAATGTGTGGAATGCTTCTATTGAATCTGGCAGCATTTTTTGTTCACTTTTTATCCTCTGGAGTATTATTAGTGACAAAGCTACCGATGATGTGCATACTGCCATTAGTTGGAACCAGCGCTGCATTGTTGATTAGATACGCTCACACAGCTTGGCTCATCCACAACAATGACAGCAGAAAGCTAACCAGCCCATGGTGATAACTTTTAGTCCAAGTGTAGGCAAGTAAATCTTAGTTTTTGCTGTTCAATGTTGGTAGCAGTAAAACCACTTTGTATTGAATGTAGAGGTTGCCCCAGGCTGTTAAATGTGGTATGAGTGAGAGATTAGAAAGAAACTTGTCTATGTTGTGCAACAAAAACCTCAGAAAACATGAAAGTACAAACAATGCACCCTGTTGACCTAATGTCAGTCAACTTGAAGGAGAGAAGGGAGATTGGTGTACCAGGGGTAGAAATAGTAGTAGTCCGATAGTCCGAGGACTACCAGAAACTTGGTCGGACTACCAAAGATGATGACAACAGTAGTCCGATGGACTACCACAAAATTTGGGAATATTTGTCTATGTTGTGTTTGTCGTGTTATTTTGCTTAAATCTGGGTCATATGACTACCAGATATATCTGAGGACTACCAGATTTCCCCACTAAGTAGCCCTGCTGACTACCAGAAATTTTGGAGTTATTTTTACCCATGTGTACATGCCAACAAGCAAATTTGGTTACATGTTATGTAATTTGAAATTGTAATGTTTTTGTACTTTCACATGGTGGTGTTTTACTGTCAGTAAACTTCTCCGTTATCCATAGATTCCATATTATTAACGACAGATTGTGATGGCGTATTGAGTTAGCGGCATGTAGCATTTGCTGTTACAACTATAACTAGAATGGCTTCTAGATACACAAAGATAAGTATAAAACAAGCAGATTATAAGAGACCGAAACATTATTTGTTGTTTGGCAAATACGATCGCAGTGTTGTGTTCTCGCGAGTGGTCAGACTTTGGACCCTTCTTGTTGCCTGTCCTCAGTCCTGTACCCTACTTGATGTGGTCACAAGTCGGCAGATAAGTTTCTTTATGCTGCTGTGGATGTAATCAGATGCATCTGACTTCCTGCCAGGGTTTCTACTCAGCAATAGCTCTATTATAAGTACTAGTGCTCAGTCAAAGTACTCCACTCAGACAGCTGCATAAATTATGGCCTTGACTCGCCTGTAAACAGTATTTTATATCAGTGTTCTTTTGTGCTTGTCCTGTGTCTAGACTATAGAACATGTTTCGGAATCTTTGAGCCTCTTGCAGCGTAACCAAGTATTAGCCATAGCCTGAGGGAGGCCTTTTACCCTCAGGCTGACAGGAACCAAGAATAGCTGTCAAGTTGTTGTAATCTTGGCACAGGTGCCTACTTGTTATTTAAACTTCCAGTGTGTTGTTTTGTGTCTACAAAACTGATAAAACGTGCATTTTCCAACCCAAGGTTTGAGTCAAAATTGTCTTGTTTTTAAAAATGTTGCATTTTACACATACATTTTATTTTTTATAAATAATAAAAAATACTAGTCATTTCGCCTTCTATATCCTTCCTATTTGGACAGGAAACTTGTTTATGTTCATTTAAATTTCCCTGCCATGCCTACTGGTGGAAGGTGCTTTTTATATGCCTAGAATCAATTAAAAGTAGGTCAGTGAAGAACAACTCCTTTCCTAACTGATTTGTAATTATGTTATTGTTATTTATTTTAACGCTGAACCGACACACATCTCTGGGAAATTATTCTTTTCTCGTGAATATCATGTCAGATGGTAACCCTTTTCATTTACCCAGTAGTCGTAATGATGGGAAACAATTTGATGCAAAGGTAGTTCAAAGCATATTTTCATTTATAAGTACGTAAAAGCTTTATTTCATGATGGTAACCAATTAACCATGTCATGTGGACGTGATATATCGTGATTTCCAATAGGCCATCATCACAAAACACACTCTTACAGTGTGTTCTGCCTAATATTAGAATAATGCTACTCAGACAAAAATAACCAGGAATAATGCTGAGCATACAAAAACATATTTGTTTTCTGAAATCCATCCAGTGCAATAATACAATGATTGGTGATTTTCTTGGCCCGCATGCTAAAGACATATTTTTTGTACTTGGATTTGGCAAGTATTATGATTGTGCTTTCCGACATGGATCTATTACATCAATTCACAAGTCCTTCACTTCAACTTTAGGTTTGTTTCTCTTCATTATGTGTCATTCGTTTGTGATGAAATGTCATCCTGTTTTCATTTGCAGTATTTCCGTGGTTAAATTAACTTTCGTTCAGCTTCAATTGGTTTAATTTGGTGACTGCCATCAGTCACTGTAACTGGAAAAAACTTCTGAACAGATTATGTCAGTGTTGACATTTAACATGGTGGCGAATCATGGGAGTATTTTTAGACGCGGTCGAGCAAGACTTAATATGACACTGTTCAGCACCTTATGCAGCATAGAAGGTTGACGTAATCAGTTATCATTTGCATCCATCCATTGACGACTCACGCATTGTTTTTTTACGATTATGAGTTTGTTTAATCCCTTGATTTTTGTCGCGCCACTGAGCTTGATCTTCGAGGATATTGGTGCAAAAGAAGTCATCATCATTATTATTATTATTATTATAATGAGTTACTGTGGATGATATTGCAACTATATGTAAAGCTCATATTTCCAGTCAGATGTACATAGGTCACCTAGGCAGAATCGTAAGAAAGACAATTTATGAGAGAGAATGGATGCATTTACACAACAGCTCAGAACAAAGCTGGCATTTGTCCAAAGGTACTTGTAAATATATTGTGATAAGTAGAGTATAATAGTATGTCTTGCTCATTGGAGCAAATGATTCATCCAGTGCGTCGCAGTCTGCATACATAAGAACCAGACTTTTGCTCATAACCTAAGTGAAGCATTATAATGGTCTAGATAACAGTCATCCCAGTCTGTTACATTATTATTACTGCTGCTTACAGTTGTCACTTTCTAAACTGCCTGATATCACTGTCATAAAGAAACACTATATGGGCAGAAATTTAACAGAATAATTATGACGGAATGCGTAGACTAAATTATTTGTTCCGCGTCCATCTCTGATGGCTTGATGGAGCTTTTACTGCGCAACAAGTCATGATGGATAATTTTAGATGTACATACAACAGTAACATCAGTTGAGACAGCTGCTACAACACTTGAAGGAACCTTACATAATGCACTGAATGTAAGTTGTGATAAAATGGTCATAACAGTGGTGTTTCTTTCAGCTGTATTGCAATGTGCAAATTCTGCTTCATCCTTATAATAGTAATAATAAAAATATAACTCGTGTTGTGCCTAAATCCTCGGAAACTAAACTGAGAGATGTATCAAGACAAAGGGGTGGCTAAATCTATAAAATAATACATTAGTAATTATTATCAGTAAAGAGGTAATTTTATAAAATTATTTGTTATTTAATTATGTATTACTTTTAATTATGCATATGATATTTATTTATTGGTATTATTTTGCATAATTATTTGCCAGATAGATTACTATGATGTAATTTTATGAATAAGTAATATATATATATATATATATATATATATTTTATATATAATATATATATATATATATATTTATATTAATTCATTCTTATATCTAATGATGTATTTTACTTTTAATATGTTGTGAAGTTCCACAAACAGTTGTTGATGTGGCACGATATTAAATAAAATATTACAATACCTACACTGTCTAAATTACTAATTTATTTATAGATGTTTATCAAATTAATTAACATTACACAAGTACTAGTGCAGTGTGTAATTTGAGGTTTCCGCTTGATGTTCACCTTAGGTGCACTGCCGGAGAGTAGCTGGAGTGAGTACTACTGGTCGTCTCTTGTTATCATGTGACCTGGAATGTAGCAGTTACATTGTTTTGTATTGGTTCAATATGCACAGTGTGTAAATGTCAATGTACACCAGGTGCATGTGCCTGAGATCAACCTGCCAATTGTTTTCTCGAGGTTGCCAAGTGCACTGTTTGTTTCCTCCCTGTCTAGCAAAGTCTAATACTGCACCTAGAATTATATTATGCTAGTATAACGTTGTGCAAAGTGTTAGAGTAATATAGTTGTAAGTTACAAAATGGAAATTATGTCAATGTAGGTTCAGTTTGACACAATTAGTTGGGCCAGTTTAAATTCAGCATGACCAGCTTAAAGCGCACCTGTACCATTTCAGAACAAACTTGTCCAGTTAATTGTTTAGCAAACTTCAGAGAATGTCTAGATAATCTAGAACATGTCGCTGTTTTTTTGCCATCATGAACATGTCTTGATGGTTTTCCATAATTTTACTGGAGACATTCTATATTACTATTCTATCTAGAGCAGACACTTGACCGTGAGTTGAAACTTGTCTTCACCGTTGTTCCATTGTGAGGCACTATTGTGTACTTGGCATCGAGCTGTACATGGCTGCTGGTGACATCTATGTGCCACCTGGTTGGACTAGAAACCAGATGTAGCAGCAGCCACTGTGTGATTTATGTGCCCATTAATACACATTTCCATTTGAGGTATCATCACTCATCCCACATAGCTTATCCCACTGGCAGTGGCAGTGGGCACTGATGCCCCTCCCACACCCTGGTCCCCTGCCCTTACAAAGATGAAGTGGGTTGTTACATAGGACTCCAGTTTAGAAGGAAGTACAAAGTTATTTGATGAAACATATTTAAACTAGTATCTGTGGTAGGTGCATAATTTATTTCTCAAGTCACGCCATGTTCATGTATGCCCAGGTAGATTGGAACCAAATTACGATGCGGATCAACTAAGTCAGTTCTGTTCACATACACACAGTTAATCCACATTATCATGCCATCCGAATTAGTGCACCAGGGGGCGTGGTATGTCGGTCATTTGCACTCATACATTTGTCTCGCGAGAGATGCTGCCATCGCCAAATCAGGGCAAACGGAGCTTTCATATGAGCTTTCATATTGCTTAACACACTTTTCACATGTTTTCCATATTAGCATTCGGGTAGCTTAATGCAGATTATTAGTGTTCACATTGCACTGCCCAAATTGGTATCCCCCTCCTAATGCGGATTAAAATGAGATGTAAACATGGCTTAAGTGACATCACAAAAGGCCGGAATCTTGGTAACATTTTCACTGTTGCTATTGAAATTATAATGGTTAAACAATGTTATTGGGATGCCACATGTTATAATTAACCTTGTTGATCCAGACTTCAGAAATGGAGAAACCACAGCACCTCGACTTATGTTACAAGAACAGAATTTCAAAACATTTACCAACCACATTAAATGTGTATCATTTGATTGCCCACATAATGTGTCAGTCTGCTGCTGCGCAAGGTATTTATGTTGATGAGGTTTCACCATATGAAAAATGAATGTATTTACATTGTTATTCCCCGGATGGTTTTACCTGAGCATTGTGGTTTTACCTGTTGCAGCAACAGCAGCGTGGACCACATACAGATGAAGGAGCAGGCTCGACAGCAGCGTGCAAAAGAAGCCAGCGAGTGGCAGAAGAAGAACACTGCAGCTGCCCCAGCACCCCTCTTTGACCCTCCCATACAGGTGAGTAACATCCCTTAATCTTTGACCCTCTTTGGTAGGATAGTATACACCCTCATCACCCTACTCTGTTTTATCCAACTCTATGGGTCAGTAGGGGAGGATCAGTGCCACATGTACAGCTCAGTATTTACCCCTATTCTGACCCTCCCATACTGGTCAGTATACAGTGAACATCTCAATCTTTGCCTCCCCCCCGCCCCCCATACTGGTCAGTAGACATCCCAATCTTGGACCATCACGTACAGGCCAGTGTACATGTCCATTCTTTGCCCATGCCCTGCGGGTCAGTATACAGTACTATACACCCTTCTGATCTTCCCGTATAAGTTAGTACGCAGACTACACACCTGCATCTTTGCCCCTCCCCCTCCAGTGCAGGTCAACTCACACAGGGTGCACTGTTGGGTCCACCCATGAGCTAATACTCCAGACATGGCCTTCAATAGAGATCTCGGTTCTATATTTAGAATTGCTTTGACATTTGAATCCATATGAGTCATTCAACAAGAGCTCTAAATTACCTTGATATTATCATTAGTTGACATTAAATTATCATTAACAAAATCTTTGTCAATGCATTTGTTGAGACCTCTACACTGCGTCAACTGTGGATTTGCATTAAAACTATAATTTTTATTGGCTTTGGGATGTTTAAGACATCAATAAATAAAGTATTCCCTTTTTGTGAGGTTGGGTTGATGCTCAGATTGATAGTGTTTTGTTCATTCTAGGTGTGAGAGAAAGGCATCTATATAACGTGAATTTCACTTTGAAGCAACTGCTAATGTATTACATGTTACACTGTTACAGAGACGTTACAGTGATGATCCGATACACCAGCAGTGTAACAGTGTGCTTGGGAATTTTGACGAGGCACGGCCGTTTGTCTACTCCGCGTCGTCCGTTGGCGCCTCATTCCAGCCAATGACACCCTGTGGACAGGGCACCCCTTCGTCCGAAGCTGATCCCTGGAGCCGTCTCCCGGACAAGTCATCGGGGAGACCCAATGGGCTCAGTCGAAACTCAAAACGACCCGGCGACGTGATGCAAGGGATATTTGACAAGTTCGATGTTTCCGAGTCAGGGGTAAAGAACAAGTGTGTGTTGCTTGCAGGGCAAATAAAGCAGGAACGAGAGTCCCCAACTGTGGGTGTGGAAGGAACAAAACATATACGCCCTGTTGAGGGGGCTGTCAAACCTGTGGCGGTCCAAAAGGAATCAGACTGGGGCAGCAAACCTGTGATTGTTAAAAAGGAACCAGAGTTGGGCGGGAAGCCTGTGATCGTCAAGAAGGAGCGGACAGGAAAGGAACCCTCGAAAGGGGTGTGGAGTTCTAAAGGCATTGAAAAATCTAGTCACCACGTGAGTGTCGGTGCAGATGCTAAGAACTGCATGTCGGTTTTGTCAGGTGACACGACGAAACTGAGGACGTCTAATGATGTTGGCAGTGTGAAGCCATCTGACGACCAACATGGTCATGAACATAGCGAGCCACGGGTGGCTCTCCCTGCCATGTCGGTGACGCCGAAGCGGTTTCAGTCGCCGAAACGGTTACCGCAGTCTTCGTTGTCGTCGCAGGGATTAACACCAAAGAAAACTGCAAAACTGCACAATGGCGTCGTTGTGAACGGCGTGTCGAAACACGACAGAGACGGAATCGGTGCAGATGACAGCAACACGAACACGAACACGAAATTGAAATCACTCAAACTGAAAATCACAAATCCAAGCAAGGTTAGTTGTCTCTTTTAATCTGATTATCTGTTAGGTGTTGATTGTATATTCTGATGGATACCAAACATCTGAGGGCTGACATACAGAGATGTCATTAGGCTAATCATGCAATTGTCTTTTCTCTATCCTTTAACTTTAAATACGTGTTTGTGTCCTGTGTTGGTTATGTGGAAAGCAGGTTACATCTCCCTTTCTACCTTTAATATCAGTCTGTTTATTCGATTTGTTTGGCCCAGGGTATGTCACTGTGGCATAGTCTAAATGACTCAGATCAGTTCCCAATAGAGTAATATGTTGAAACTGGCATTTCCCAATGGCGCAATATATTTACATGGGTCATCCCAATGGTATAGTTATATATTATATTGGTCTGGGTCGTATTATCTAATGCTGTTGAATAGTCCCTAGCTGGCAAAAGATACGAATCAGAACTGGGTATTGTAGCTCACCTAAGCACACATAAAATATGTATGTAGTGACTATGTACTGGTAACTGAAACAAGGATGATAATGAAGTTTAACTGGTATTTATATAAGTATCTGTTTATGCATGTACATGTGTGAGTGCACGTTTGGTAATTAGATAAACCAGGCAGGTCATAGTGACATAATTTGGTCTTAGCTGATGTCTTTCAAATAGTACTATGTTCCGTGACATGGAACTATTTTAAAATGAAGTTCATTCTGAAGCTTCCTACAAATACTGTGCAAGTCATTAAAAAAAGTATCACCAAACCCCCCTCCCCCCATGGTAGTATTGCTGCCATAGGAGACAATTTGTAAATGACCCATCTCTTATGATGACACCAATATGATCAGCTGATACTGGCAGAAGGTGGCGTAGGAGGAAGGCATCAAGTGCCAAGTCGATCAATAACTAGAGAGTTCAATGAACCTTGTGGACCAACACTGCAAATATGCAGTAATTGCCATTTCAGTCGGCAACAGACCAGACTGCAGCGTGGCCAATGGCCATACCAAATTGCTGAGGTCCAGGTTTGCTACAAAGTAAACGGCTGCATAATACACTGCGTGCAGCAACCATCTGAAATCCTTGTCTTTTATGTGTATAACACATTTGTTGGATGTTTATCAATATAGTAGTACGCCCTTATACCACTCCAGTACCATACATTTCAAAACTAAAGTGGTAATTCTTCAAAATCGGCAGCAGCTATGACACACCATTAACTGGATAATGATATATTATATTTGTATACAGATCTTAGTGAAATTCACAGTGCACCCACAGACTGAAACAGCAGAATTTATTGCATACAACAGAGCGTACAGGTGTTGCATTCACTGCCAGATAAATAGGTCACTTGACAGCATAATTATAATACTGTTTTGTTACAGAGTAAACTACAAAGTACAGTGTGCAGTGACCACCTTGAAATCCCTGTCTTTTATGTGAACAACACATTTGTTGGATGTTTATCAATATAGTATTGTGCCCTAACATCACTCCAGTACCATAATTGTTTTATAAAATGGCAATTCTTCAACAATCAGGAGCAACTATGGCACACCACTAACTGAATAATAATTATAATATTATCTATTTTTATACATTGTCATATCTCGGTGAAGTACAGAGTGCGCACACAGACAGAAACATCAGAATAGACAGCATATGACAGTTATACAGGTGTTGAATTCACTGTCACAGAGAATTAGGTCAGAGGACAGCACCTAATACTATTACTCTCACCACACTCTGCTGAGCCCAGTGTGAATGATAGAATCTCTCATGCAACCAGCCAGTTTAACATTGTCTACCTCACTGGAGCCATACACTGATGATGCAATCACTCAAGGAGATGAATGGCAAAGTCCAGAAGCCAGGCCTTATCCTAGTCCACTGGGGAGTTCTTGAAGTCAGGCAGGATATTTCTGCACAGAGCTGCACCAGGCAGTCTATTTTGCTTCACTCTGCTGGGCAACAAAATTAAAATAGCATGCCATGATAGGTGATTACATTTTGTGTTACTTTGGCAAATAATGCAGTCATTGGAAAAGTGTGACCGTCCTGTAATTTATGTCTTAGTTAGATATTATTGTCATGGCACTAGTGTAGTATTTAACCACATAATTATACATGTGTAATCTTATAGTAATATTATTACAAGACACGGTCAATGCATTTCAGTGAATGTGTAGTGTACACAATATAGGTTAAGTTAGATTTGTAGACAAGTGGTAAAATTAAGTGGTTACTATTGTTGAGAGTAGCATAAAACATGTTTTCTAATTGTTATTGTGAGGACACAATGGACATTATAATACTTACAACTAGATGATTACATGTTCAGTTATGTATCTGCCCTGCCAACCATAAAAGGAGGTCAATACGTTTCCACAGTGTGGTGTTTAAAAATTCTGTTTTATAAATTGATAATCCTTCAGTTGTACAGAAGCAGAAATTTCAACATATTTAGGACAACCGGTTTTCTAGTGTTATGGGTATCCATAATTCTTAATGAACTACACAATGATATTAATATGATGTTATTTAAAAAAAATTACTGTTGCACCAATTTATGTTGTTATTAATTGTTTTTATTAATGTAAACAAATAAAATACAAGTCACCCATAGAGGTTAGATGACAAATTTATGTCAAGTATTTATTCATCAAAACAGTATCAATGCCAGCTACTGCAACTAAACATAATTAGGTCGGTAGACTTTGGCCGATTAACAAGTCGGTTTGTTTATAGATGAAAGTACATAGACCAAACTGTTAACACACAAAATTGTGCGCTCAAATGTCTGGACGCTTAAAATAATTAACGCATTTACAGAATATTTATGTCGCATTCAACACTTATTGGTTTGTTGTTGTCCCGGTTGTTATATAAAAATATATCATCACTGACATTATATCATGTGTTGACCCAGTTACCTATGCTGGGAGGTAAACAATGTAACTGCATCAGTCTAGCAACACTTCACAGGCCAAGCAATACAGTGGAAATAATTGAAAACTAGTTTAATATTTTACCATCATTTATCATATTTAAAATTAGTTGAATAGTACTTAAAATCTGTTCACAGGTTTGCATACAGCCAGGAGAAAGAACAAACTCCTGTGCATGTTTGGATAAGAAAGTACAGACTTTTCCTCCAAATCTAGATAATAATCAATAACTTGCAAAGAGTAAAACTTTCTACAATGTTCCAGATAATTCTAGCCTCTGTAAAATAATACTGTTGTAAGTTTGTTTGTGTTAATTTTGTCTAAGAACAAACTATCCAATGTTAATTATTTAACAATCAGTCAAAAACTAATGACGTAGACATGTGAGCATATTAATTTAAAAGAGATATCTTGATGCCAATTTTGAATATCCAAAGCAGAAACAAACTATAGGTTAATGGGTTTTTCAGGGACAATAGATTTGAAATGCTGAGTGAAGCCAGTGTGTGTCTGGGACAGGGTGCTTGTGGAGACAGCAAATATAACTGTGGTTATGACATAGACAAATGGGCAGACACTCACAGCCATTTTAATTACTTCAAAAATTGGCAGCATTGACAGGAAGTTTTGTTGTAAGTTAATCATGGCTGGGAAAATACTTTCAGTAACTTCTCTTTTCAGTAGACTGGCATTATAGAGTATTTCAGCAGCGGTTAAAT
This sequence comes from Ridgeia piscesae, assembly GCA_025642075.2. Taxonomy (NCBI): domain Eukaryota; kingdom Metazoa; phylum Annelida; class Polychaeta; order Sabellida; family Siboglinidae; genus Ridgeia; species Ridgeia piscesae. Next base: position 278,644 of record JAODUO010000195.1, read on the forward strand.
AAGTTGGCTTGACTTTTGATGGGTATTTTAGAACTTCATAAAAGAGACAAAACGATGGAATTATTACAATATGTAGAGTAGTTGTTGTTGAAGGAATGAGTACATGATGTTAGTAGGGTTTTCAGCTGTTGATGGCCCACGTAACAGTCTGCTTGTTATCAGAAAAAAAGCAGTTATATCGCAGGTGAGAGATGCACACCAGTCACCAAATGGCTAATACATGTGTTGACATTTCTAAGTATTGGCAGCGCATCTAGTAAGAAAGCATGTTTATTTAAAGGACGTGTGTTGACATGTAGATCACAGTTAAAAAAAAACACATAATGTATGGTATTTAAAGCAGTCACTGTCAGTTTGAAATGTGGGAAAGTCTAAATGGCAGTATGAGTGACGTAGAATAAGTATGAGCCTAACTACACACACTGACAATCCCGTGGCTAAGTTGGCTTACATGCCGGAGCCAGGAGACCTGTTATTTGACAGAACACTCACTGCCTCATGTTGATCATAGTAGTAGTTATAGCCGTGGATATAACTCAGGCTATCGGCTTACACAACTTACGAGAAAGCTAGGGGCACAAGCAGTCCAGCTGTGTAGCTTTGACAAAACATTAGACATGTTCGTTTGAGTGATTAATGCATTGTGACATCACTGAGCCTGACAAATGTCATGAGTTTTTACATCACTCAGCTTGAGGTTATGCAATATGTTGAGCCCTGATTCACTGCCTGACTTTTGACAGTCCAAAACAAAATGCGGATGAATTAGTTCGACCAGTGGTACTCACACATTTTTGCATCACACCCATTTCTTTCAAATCCCTGTTCATTCCAAAGGAACTATGTACGTGACGATTGGAGATGTTGGGTGGTATACTGTCAGGGCTTTATGCAGGATAACATTATTGCCAGTCACACATGTTTTGGTGGACACATGGATGTTAACTGTTAAGCCAGTTTACAAACTTTAAAATGTGTCTGATGACCTTGAATGGACTACAAACACATGTGACACCATTTACACTCACTTTCAAGGCATAACTAACAATATCTTTTTCACTCACTTTCAAGGCATAACTAACAATATCTATGGTTTTGGAAGACCTTTTTTTGGAAGACCTTTTTTTGCTCCTTCATTTTTTCCCTTCCACCAATATTTCTACCCGTCCATATTCGTTTTTACCCGTCCAAATGATGGGTGGATGGGTCTCTACATAAAGCTATGTATATCATTGACAATTGATATACTGTATATCATTGACAATTGGAAAGTCGTTATTCTGGGTTTCAGTGTAAACCTATCAAAAGTTATGGTCTACCAGCATCTTCTTTCAAAATGAAGTCTCGCCGTGTAGGAGATTGGATAGCAATTTCAGCGAATGACAGATGTGGTGTATGACCATGGAATTGTGTCACTAAGATAAAGAGCTCATTTACCAAGTGCTAAACAAAATCCATTGTTAAATGAAATAAGGTTTTTATTCAAAACGCAAATTTGCATTGGTGCATTACCAAGGAGACTATTTCTATGACACACCAGTGACAGTGTCCCACTGTTGCATCATGGTGTTGACAGATTTCTGGTACAGGTGTATTCAGAATTACTATTAAAGGCCAAAATTGCTAAATCGGGTTTAAGAGGTCTTAATAACATTAATCTAAATGGCACCTAGATTACAGGAGTTAGTTTGGTCAGTTTAGATAATTCAAGTCATTGTCAAGAAAGACTAACTATTTTAGTGTCAACTGGCACCTGAAGTTTTCTGGAATCCCAGAAGCCATATACAAATGCTACTTGTAACATTATTTCCTAATAGAGCTCACATGACTTAAGTGTTAGCCGCATGTACAGTTATATTTTATGAAACCTTGGTGCCAAAGAAAGTATACATGTGTAGCTAAAGCCGTGAACATTGCTGACCGTGTTTGTTGACGCAGCTGTTGTTTTTCTTCAGGTTCAAGCTTCAGAAGAAGATCCAGTTGAGGAGGTGTTTAGGGTGAGTTTCACCCCACTTCACAAATATTGCTCTTCGCTAAGTGCTCTTAATTAAAAACGTGACTTTTCATTCACAAAAGTCTAGAAATATGCATTACTTTTATTCCGACAGTTGTGTGATTGAGTTAGTCAATTTGTAAGAGGAAATGTAAAAAATATAGTACTGCTTAAAATTAGGATTTTTTTAATTTTTTGTAAAAAAAATCCCACTTTTAAAAATGATTATAGCATTTATGTTATCAGGTTCGATGTTGTTGTAGTGTCATATAACCTGACCCCAACTCTCTGTTGTCACAAAATCTGTTTAAGCTGTTAATCGGCAGAGTTGCATGTGAACTTGAACGTTTGCATAATTTATATCAGAAGCACAAAAACGTGTGCAAGTTTAAGGGGGAAAAACCGCACCTATTATATTTTGCTGGTAAAATACACTGTTGTCTGGCGACACTTGATAAATTGTCTCCAGTCACTCTGAGAGGCTGACGCCTGCGTCATCATCGCCAGATGAACCGTTCAAAACACCTCGTTTATCTCTGACATCACATTACATCAAGTGCACCTGTGTGCTTGAAGTCTAAAGACGCGGTTTCGTTAGTTGTTTAGACGGCGTAGAGTAGCATCCGTTGTGAAATTAAATTATTTTGGTAAGGCAACAAAACAGCGGCTGATACAGGGGCATTTTGATGGCAGGTTGTTGCAGGGTTTGTTGATTGAGTTACTGACCTAGATTTGGCTAATCTGAGCTGTGAGTGTTGAATGGAAAGTGTGTGCTTACACTGGTGTGTATTGAGGTCATCTTTGGTGGTATAGTAACGTAAACAAGGGGGTAGCTGTAGTACCAGTTGGTAAGTATTTGTAATTGCCATCAACAACTATTCGCTGTTTGATCAGTGACGTAATACGTGTAGTTGTGTGCGTTCAACCGGGACATTTTGTATGTCCTGAGAGGCTGACACTCTTGAAATACACAGTGTGTTGTTGGTTTGTTACTGGCTTACCAAGGAGCATCTACATCTCTCGGTGCACGTCACATCAACATCTTTACACCTGGCCTACTGTAACTTATTTATGACAGTGTTTTGTGTTTGCACAAGTTTGTGGTCTAATGGTCCATCCACCCTTGTAATAGTGATAACCCCTAGGAACAATGTGATTAAGAGATCAAATTGAAGTGTTTACGCTTACAAAATGGTTACAGAATATTGCGAGAATGGTTTAACTTCCACCTACAAGTAGATGTGAAATGCTGTAGTAGCAATAGTGATAGAAAGAGTAGATTAACTAAAATCATATGTAGATTTCTCTAGAGGTCCATCCACCTGTCATTTAGATGGGTAGTTTGTTTTGGACGAGTGCAAATTAGAGTGCATGTGTAAAAAGGACAGGGAGAAGTCTGAAGTGCAAAAAAAGCTTTACATTATTCCGTCTGTACCTGCTCAGAATGGATTGATCAAAAAAGTGGCAGAGTTGTGCCACTTTGTATAAGCCAGGGCTAAAATGGAGACAGAAATTCTGGTGAATTTTTTTAAAGTATGACACTGTTTATGGTTGGAGTAAAAAGAGGGAACATAATTGTTAACATTTGTCACTTGTTTTTATGCACTGAAAGTGTAGAAATACTGAGTGTGACGTACACATTCACGGACACACATGCATGTTACGATAAAACAACACACTAGAAGAATAAGAAACCATTCCGTTTCATAGTAGACAATAAAGGGGTGGGAATGGTTAAAGCAAAATTGATAAACATTAGCAGGTAGTCATTATGGGTAACGTGATGGGGCTTCGATAAATTGCTGCTTACATCTTTATATATCTGTGGGTACAGGGCAGATCATGGGTAAAAGAGTTGTTCATGTTTTATGTGGATGTCCCCTGCATTGAGGTTGTTGTGGTGAGTTAACTGTAAGTCTTTGGACTCTCAACAAGCCAACGACTCTCTCGTTGTGTTGCCATGTTTTTTCACTGGTTCGGAGTATTGCTGAGATAAATCTTGAGCTTCTGTCGATGTTGTTGTTGTTTGGGCTACAACTAACAGGTGTGTTGATTTGCAGGAGATGCGCCTCCACCCCCCACTGACAGCTATAGACACACCTCGCAAGGAGGAGAAGTTCCCATTTACAGCCTCTGTAAATGTAAGTGTAATGTTTGAATGTTGTTAGATGCATCTCCTCTCAGGGTATGAGGTCAGCTAGGCTGTTGATGATGGAGAGATGAAGAGAGGGAAGGGATGTATGTAGGCATGGATATATTGTATGGCTGGGTTTAGGATAAGTGGGTGGGTCTTGGACGGGTGGGTTTAGTATGTGTAAGCAGGTTTCGGATGGGCAGGCGGGTGGATTTTCCCAAACTTCATACAGTTCCATTTACCATTATTCTTAACCTACCAACTGAAGATGTATTAAACACACAACAGCTCGGTTACTTAGAGTAACAAGCTTGTAAAGCATTACCCAGTTTTTAAAACACTTGTACTCCTAATGCATGACAGGTATGATAGATGACTCCATGTGTAGTAGCGTAACATGCAACTAGACACATATAACACACTGGAGCACTGCATTACGGTACATGTACCGTGCAGTAATCACTAAACATTTACTCTGAGCGTCATCAGCACTCCTATGTTCTAGCTAAGAGTAATCAGACCCGCGTCTTAGAAAATGTAGATTTCCATGTAAACATTCCTTGTCCAATTTGTGGCACTGCTATATTTGAAACTGTGGCTTATCTGATTTGGTTAGAGCAGAGCCAGTCAGTGTACTCAGAGTTGTAGAAATGGATGAAGGGTTACTACTTATCTGTGTTGACCTGACTACTTCAAAGGTCTGTATTTAGAAGACACTACTCCAGCATGTCTTGTGCTGCAGGGGGCAGTTTTGTTGTTGTGGCACATAGCTGCGGTTTGTTTCCGTGCCGCTGATGTGCCAAACAGACTGGTGTGTAACTGTGTAGAAAGAAGAAGAATGGTTTCATTTGACTCTCCTGGGGCGTAGCCCATTAACAACAGCTCTCCCGAGGTCACTGTCCTGGGTCCTGATCCCAGGCTGCTTCCTGGTGTGTCCCATCATGTTGGTGTCCACCTGGAGGTCCTTGGACTATAGTGGAGCAGTGTTCCGGGGGGGGGGGTAAAATGATGGGTGATGTGGTAAGATGAGCTGAGATGGTGCATTATGAAGTGTATTTTAGCCTACACCTTGGAAAGAAATTCACAAATTAGAAAGCGAAGATGTTGATGCCATTACTTGTAAATAGTTACCAGGGACACCGGAAGTACAACAAGCAACAAGGGGCAATTTCAGCATATTTTGGGCGAGGTGGTATAGAAAAAGAGCGAGGCAGGAGCCCCACCTTGCTCACCTCATAGCAGGGAAACAATGGCAGACATGGTAAATTATATAGCAGTTTACAAAGTATGGATATTATGTATACAGCTGGATGTCTGGTGAATGTAAACTTGGTGCATAGCTTCGCAGGGAAATATGCAACTATGAGTGAAGACATTTTATCAAGATATTTTAGTATCTTATATTATTTGTTTGTTTTGTCTTCATATATTATAAGTTATATATTACTATGATTATTATAGTTATGATTACACACACAAAAATTCCAATGACACTATAAATGGGTATTTTGCTGTTTTGTTGTGCTTGCAGTAATAACAATGGTATGCACTATGTGCATAGCAAGGTGAGGTTGAGTCTCATCTTTAATGTGTTATCAGTTCTTTTGAGACAACAAATTGAAGGAAGTACTAGTCACCGTAAAAACAAGTACTTTGTCAGTTGGGAGGGGCCACCCAGGATTTGGTGTTGCAAAAAAATTATGGCACATTGTGAAATGTGTGCCACTGAGATAGCATTCATCCAAGACCACACACGTAGCGCACTACGTTATTGGTCATGTATGTGTGTTTGCTAAATACCCCCCAGGTAGTTCAGCTCAATGTGGATCTCACTTTGTGATGTCCAAGAATTGGTAATTACACCTGTAAACATATGGGTAGTTTATGAAAATCATTTGGAAGGAGGGTGATTGTTAATTAACGAGGGAAGAAGGGTGATTGTTGATGAAGTAAGGAGGGTAATTGTAATTGTTGGCAAGTCTTGAAGGGAAGGAGGGCGTGTAGTGGTTGATGAGTGAAGGAGGGTGAATGCTAATGAAGTGAGGAGGGCGATTATTAGTGAAGGAACAAGGGTGATTGTTGATTAGGGAAAGGAGGGTAACTGTTGATGACAGGACTGTGATCATTGATGAAGGAATAAGGTTGGTTTCTTATTTGAGGGAAAGAGGATGATTGTTGACAAGGAAAGCAGGCTGATGAAAGAATATTGATTGGTGACAAGGAAAGTACCTGCAACATGTGACAATGTCTGTTTATATGCAGGACCCTGTCATCAAGGCACCGACTGTGGAGGCTTCATCAAAGGTGATCACAAAACGTGAGTGTGCAACTGTTTATGCTGCAAAACATTAAAACAATTTAGTATGTTCAAGATTTACACGAGTTGAAACACAATGCACTTAATTAGCATATATGCGCATACATAATTAGTTTCCATTTGCCAACATGAGTTGTATTGATTGAAATGTACCTGGAGAGCAGGAATTAAATTACAAGGTTGAACGCACCAGTAATAACTGCTAAAAGAAAATCTGCATAAAACCACATTTAAAATCTTAACATTTGGTAACCCTTTCATATTTTTTTCTGTTTTCTTAAACAAATAGTAGTTTTGTCATTTAGTTATTTGTTTAGACACATTTATGCTTGTCCAAGTGAAAAGTAATGTTCAATGCATATTGTACAACCAAATGGATGAGAATATAATGGAATTGCTTTTGTTTGTTTGTTTGTTTGTTTGTTTGTTTGTTTGTTTGTTTGTTTGTTTGTTTGTTTGTTTGTTTGTTTGTTTGTTTGTTTGTTTGTTTGTTTGTTTGTTTGTTTGTTTGTTTGTTTGTTTGTTTGTTTGTTTGTTTGTTTGTTTGTTTGTTTGTTTGTTTGTTTGTTTGTTGTACCATGGTTTGTACCATGGTTTGTACCATGGTTTGTACCATGGTTTGTACCATGGTTTGTACCATGGTTTGTACCATGGTTTGTACCATGGTTTGTACCATGGTTTGTACCATGGTTTGTACCATGGTTTGTACCATGGTTTGTACCATGGTTTGTACCATGGTTTGTACCATGGTTTGTACCATGGTTTGTACCATGGTTTGTACCATGGTTTGTACCATGGTTTGTACCATGGTTTGTACCATGGTTTGTGATTAGGTTATGACATTATGACTGTAGTGAACAGAAAATAAATACTGTTACAGCTGAACGGAAACTGATGCTGAAGTCAACTATGACATTTCTCGTGGGATTAATGTGGTGACGATGATTTATGATACAACTGTGGCCTTTGTTGTGCTTTGTACTTTGTCGAACCGTGCGACAGTGCGGTGTCATTTACATTCCCATCGAACGTCAACCGGAGAAACGTAAGATAACAATAAAGATATTAATGTTGACAGCACAACCGCGTGTTGTTTTCAAAATGTCAGTAGGACTGGTGATACAGTTTTTGTTCTGTTGTGGCATTGAGTTTATGGCAGTGTAGCTGGAACATTGACACTCACAGCATGTTGTCTGCGTTCTGTAGGTAAATCGCACGATGGGACGGCCACTGCCAAAGTGAGGCGGGTCAGCTCAGTTGGGTAAGTACCGTCTTAATCGTGTTTAGCACTCGTGTGTTTGTTTTTCACCTTGCTTTTTCCCAGAAGTCAAAGGGAGAGTGTCTGCTCCAGCACCCAGAAATGGCTGGTGTAGTCATTTGAAATGTTCACCATTTGAAATGGGAAGTGTGCTGTGCATGTAGAGCAGGGGTATAAATAACTCCAAAATATCTGGCAGTCAGCAGGACTGCCTAGTTGAGAAATCTGGCAGTCCTGAGGGATATCTGGCTGTCCTGAAAATGGCCCCCCAATATTTTTTTTAGCAAAATAACACGACAAACACAATATTTTTAAATCGAACAAATTTAATACAAAAGGCGAACATCAAACACATACATACCCCCCGCACAAACAACATATATACACCAACACCAGAAACATAATTATATATACCTGCACCGGAAACATAATTATATACACATACACCAGAAACATATATACATAAACACCAAAAACATATGTACATCAACAAGCTCGTTCATCTCACTCTTCCAATCTGGCAAGAGCTGTCGCTAGATAACTGTCACTGTCATCACTGTCACTCTCGCTATCACTGCCTCCACATGTCTGGTTGGGGCGACGTGTCAACTTGCTAAAACACAAATAAAATTGTTTGATTGATCATGACTTCTTTGTACGGTACCTGAAGTGGTGTAGAATGACATTTTGAGCAACTACATAGACAAGAAATAGTTTAAAAGGGCCCAACTAATTTAGGCCAGTTAAGTATAAGATTACCCATGTTTTGTAAGAATTATAGATGTTATGTCCCATATGTCCCAATATTGTGGACGATATGTCCCCAAACAAGATGCTAAGTAACAGTTAAAATATGCAATGGGTTTGAAATGTTTGATACAGAAGACACAGAAAATAATAGGTACAACCATTTCAGCTGATGAGCGTCACCGTTACGGCATTACCCCTTAGCCTATCACAATAAATGCCAGACATATTTTGGTTATTTCTACCAAATTATTATCTAAGTTAACTTAAAACACAGTAATACAGACATTCATACGCTGATGGCTTCTCTAAATTGTAATATAATTAAGGATGGCATTAGATTAATAACCGCAACGGACTTGATCCAAATTGGATGCGTAAACAAACATGGCTGACCACAAAAGCGTTTGGTTATCAGTACAACATTGAACAAGTCTTCCCACTTGTTACATTTACTGACAGTGCATTATATACAATCACGAGTGTTTTTAAATAGCATACAATCATATCTGCAAGCGTAATTACCTTTTTCCTTTCGTTCATCCTCCGAAATCCACTCCGGAAATATGCCTCCACATGTTATTGTCGGTAAACAACTACGCGCATCGGTAACAAATAACTTTAACAATATTCAATAACACTTTCCAACAATAAACTTTAATGTAAAACTGACTCGCTCAAATAAAAGGCTCCGAAATTTTGCTTCGCCCCCTCTGAAGATAGCTATGAAAATGAAATTTAAACGCGCCTTCGAAGATCAAAATGGAAAACATTAATTTCTAGTAATTGGTTAGTAATCCGGTAGTTTCGCGACGATCGTTTTCGACTTGATCAATAGGGGTCGTTGCCGTTGTCGACGATCGACATTGTGAATAAAAAATGGTAAAAATATTCCCGAATTTGGCGGGTGTCCGTCGGACTGCCGCTGACGCCATCTTCGGCAGTCCGACCGAATGTCTGGCAGTCCTCGGACTGCCGGACACCCACTATTTCGACCCCTGATGTAGAGCATGGGAAAGCTTCCCAGAAAAACCAAGATGGTCTTCAGTTGAACAGGTCTGCTATGGCGTAAGCTGCAAGGCACCTTATGCAGTCCTAAGCAACGCCAACTGACATAGAGGCAGATATTAAAAACATAATTTTGCAAGCCAGATTACATTTGTTTGGTTTCAATGCGAGTCGTGATGGATCAGTAGTTTAATTAGTATTGTAAGCTTTGGTTTTGTGTAAAGGATTATTATCGCAGTGTTTTGTGTCAGGTGCTTCTGAAAATTATAAGCCAGCGCAGTGCGGTAGTTCAGAAACAAAGCTGATATTGTGTTCCTGAAGCTGTGCCTTCGCCTCGCCACAGTGATTGATCATCCCACTCCATCCTCCTCCGAGTGGCGTATTGAGACGCATTGGGTTTCAGTATTTGACACACTCCTACTACTGAAAAGGCAATAGTTTTTGTCGCCACTCTGCTGTGTAGCGTTGCAGAATACAATGGCGTTTCTTGTGTCGGTGTGTTTTAATATGCTGCATATTTACCAGTTTAATTCATCAACTTGTCATCGCGTGAAAGATTGCGGTGTAGTTATCGAGCAGTTATGGTCGGTTTCCTTCGTGTGCGCATCAGTGGGTATGTAGGGCGTCTGGAAGATCTATCTGTAGAAATTATCCATGTGTAAGGATGAATTATTATATCGGCTGATATACCCCCTGATTCCCTTCGTTTTTCGTGAAGCAATTTAATAGTACATCGCTGCATGCATAATCCAGCCTCAGTCCTGGGTGATTACAATATAAAAAGAAATTATCCAGGGTTCTGAGTATTTTAGAGGCCTTCACCTTCACTATGGTGTGGCACAAAATCATCGTTTGTCCCATAAATGTGCAAATGGAGTAATCAGAATTTTGAGCTTTGTAGTTGAAGTAGTAGAAGTGATAAGACTGGTTTAGTTTGTTGGTGGTCTTGTTTGCTCATGAATAACTCCTGCTGATTTATGCCAACATCACTGGGATTATACGACAAGTAATCAAATGATGTATGTCCACTGAATGCTGTATTATATCATGTTTACATCTTAGTGTATGCCATTGTTCAAAAGCAGCTTGGTGTTGTTTTTGTTTGAATAATTTACTTATTACATGTAAATTTATTTTAATAGTTTATATATATGTTTATAGTATATATGTATTTATATATATATATATATATATATATATATATATATATATATATATATATATATACATATATAATATATATATATATATACTTAAATAATCTTACACAATTTATTCAAAATAAACAAACCTGCTTCATAGTAATAGTGAGATGTAACCTCAGTGTTTAGCATGCTAATAAACCATGCCGCTAATCTTGGTAGGTCAATCAGAAGTGATTTACAAGTAAGCAGGATATGAATTTCTGTTAGCATCTATCATGTTTATCGTAGAGTTTACATTTTTCAGCCTTTTGTAAAAACTAATTTGTTTAATTGTTTTGCTCTGTTTATACAAGTATGATCTCTGTTTATACAAATATGATCTTTGTACTTTGCTGTGTAGACAAATCGGTATGTCTACATGCCAAAGTACTTATGCCAAGCTAATATAACTATTGTCAACATAGTGTAATGTGGAGATGTTTATTATTATTATCATATAGTGAACTTGATGGTAGGAAAACATAGTTTTGATTTTTTTCTAGTAAAAAATTTAATACGACTGAGTTAAGTAGCAAAACCATTGAGATAGATGGTAACAAATAGTTGTGATAGAAGATTTTGCAAGATAAAACCTTAGAAACCACATTGTTACATTTATACTTGCCTGTGCCAACTCCATATTCCCATGATGATAACAAAAGAAAATATGTGTGATTTACGAGAACATGGTATGATTGACGAATGTTGCGGGAATAATAGTTTCAGTGTAATGCACTGTGATGCATCTAAAAGGTTTCTGAGTGAATTTCCTGCCCGGCCAGACAATAAACTGACTTAATTAGCAGTTATATTGGTCAATTGGCTGTCCTGGTTCAGGCCCAGTAAGTGTGACAACAGAACAGATGTATCAGAGTGTTCTCTGGGTTGATGTAGTGATTGAAACAACACTTTCATCATGGTCTGATGTTGGATAATCATGTATTTAGCATAATTAATCGTTCAACAAAAACAATGTTTTTAAGCAAGGTAAAAGCTGCATTTTAAACCAGATGTGTTGTCATGCAGTGGCACCAGGGTTTTTATTATATATATATATATATATATATATATATATATATATATATATATATATATATATATATATATATATATATAATGTGGGAATACCTATCATTGTGCCCTGAACACTCTGCAGGTGTATATTATCCACACAGCGCCAGTATGTGGGGCAGGAGATGACATGTGTTGAGTGCAGGCAGGAGTCACTGCCAAAGTCTGCCTGGCCAACCCCTACGCCCCATGTAACACGTCATGTTAGTAAACAACCATTCTCATTTGTTGTGGTGTTGGTTCGTGCCTAACAAGCACGTTCCCTTTGTAGTTCCCAAGGTCACCACTGCTGCAATCGGCAGCACAGGCACACAAAACATGTCACGTAACTTTGTGATGCTTTTGGTGAATTTGTGCAAACGAAAGGCTTTGCTTTTCTCATTGACGGTTAAAAATTATTCCAGATAACATTAGGTTAGTGTATTTTATATAAAAAAAATTGTACTCAATCATTTTTACTTGTCCATCTTTGAGTAGGAATTGTAATAATTAAATGCAAAAAGTACAACTATTGGCAATTTAGTGAATGAATTTACAAATATATAATGGTTTATTTATTGCAGGTGCCAAACCATGATCGCTGTTTCGGGGTTTGATAAACGCTATTTACCCAATGGCCTAGTTTCACCATGTTTAAAACATTACATAATAAAGGTTAAGAAATTAGGAATCATTTAGACATGTGTGAGAGCACTGCCGACTGTCTCAGTGCCTGCTCCTTGGTCTAGTATGTAGTGCCGTCTCCTTGCATCGCTAGTGACCTTGGATCCTGTTTCTATGGTCACATGACACACTTCTGTGGCAACATGACCTACTTCTAGTCAGATGGACAGAACACTGGATGCCAGCTTTCCGGTGACACAAAACGCATATGACCATTGGGATTGGTAATGTTTCACAGAAGGATTTTATAGGTGAAATGGTTTATTTGGTCGAACACGTTTCACTGAGCACTAACCAGTCTTGTCACTCTCCATACATAATTGGTCGTTAGCCTGCAGCTGTGCATGGCAGAACCATCCATATACTGTATGTACATGGCCAATTAACTAAGATGTTTACATCAGGACAGGTGCTGCGCCTAGTGTTAATGTACCTTTGTGTTTTAGTGCTGTCAGAGCAATTTTGTGCGTGAAGCAAAAGTGCTGTGACCTGATTATTAGCAGGAGAGCGGAGTTCTTTTACTGCTCTGTGACCCTTACTCAGTAATAACTTAGCTGCCACTGGCGGTGTCTATAGTGCACTGACTGTTGCGCCAAGGAGTGATTGTGTCTGGGTTCATCCAGGCTCGGGTCACTGCCCGTTTGGCATGTCACCTTGTCACAAGCCTACCCACTTCATTGACTCCGCAAAAAATCCTTTGTCACCGTGACTACTACTGCCGCCGTTGTCGTCACAGCAATTGTGTAACTGGCTCCGTCTGTCGCCTGATTGGCTCGATAGACGTGGTGACTCGAGTGAGTATCTGTGGCCGTTTTGTACGTACAGGCGATGTTGTGTAGCCATACAGCGATAATGTAAGTACGTATGGTGGTCACGTCATTGACGTAGTGTAATTTATAATAACGATGGTCATGTCAGGCAATAGGCGATTATATTATCAGCGTTGGTCACATGACATTCAGGGACTATCAGTGGTAGGACGTGGGATTGATGTTTCCTAGCCAGTGACTCATGTGGTGTTTTCTGTTATGGTCTGATTCATGTGATGGCTTCCGATCGATTTAGTTGGTTTCAGTTCACTTTTTTTTAGAACATCGCAGTGATTGTTGTTTTGTGGTTTTGTGTAACGAAATGTGCGAGTCTTTGGTGCAGATGCCATTGGAAATCGCCGGGTCAGACAAGGTGTTTTTATCCTGTAAGAATTAACATTTAGTTTGGAGCATTTCAAGGGAACTTCCACCGTTTCGATCCAATGTCTGGGGATCTTTATTATGCACTCATGTCATGTGACACCGCTCAAGATTTTGGCAGAATGATCTCGCAGTAGATAACGGACGGCAAGATCATTCTGCCAAAACCTGAGTTGTGTCACATGACTTCAGTGCGTGATAAAGATCCACAGACAGAAGAACGAATCATTGCAAGTTTCCATTAAAATGCTTCATATTAAGTTTTAATTCTTCGTCTGTCCAAATCTTTTTCATATGATGTAGTTTTGCAGTTGTAAGATCAGATATGCTGGACATAGAGAATGGTGGATTTCTGTTCAGCTTGACATGGACACAACATGTCCTGCTGATCCAGGCATCAGGGTTGGAAACCTTCAGCTTTGGCAAACAGTGCATCTAGAACTGTCTTATACGGGCAATGGACCATTGGACCATCCATTCTGGAATTCTGATGATCCAGCCAAACTTGTCCTGGTCAGGATTGTATTGACAGAACTGAAGATCATCAAACTCATGATAGAGTCTGTAATTTGCCAGTAGAATTGTACAGTTTTAGTTCATCTAGCCTGTCATTGAACTTGTCATACATAGATGCTTACATAGAATCTGTCCATTCTTCCCAGATCTGTCTCTAATCAGGCCACCCTTTCAATGAGGGCACTTCATTTTAATTCGCTGTGTTTGGGTGTTGGCTGGGTTTGTCCGCGCTGTTCTCACCTCTCAACCACTTAACTTTATACCCCATTTACTGGGGTCGTTTTTGAGTCGTCAATGGGCGGGGCTGTGTGTGTGTGACATGGGTGTGTACCTGCGGTACATTTATATATGCGGGTATTGTGGACTGGACATGTGTTTGCGGCTGAGTTATGACTGTGGTGTGACAGGGCAAGGGCAGTGCAGCTAATACACTGGGCCAGTGGTGAATTATTAATTGAGGACCTGTGTGTACACATCTGTAGTGTGTGGCACCGCTGGCTCTGTGTGGAATCTCGCACGATTATTAATGACGAAGAGTCCTCCCACCCACGGAGCACAACACTGAGGACAGGCGTCGTATCGCTGTCAGTGTGTTTCGATCTTAAACCCATTTACAGAGGATGGACAAAACAACGGTTTTGATCTGAGACTCACCAAGTACCAATTATGGGATTGGATGTTGGAGACATTCAGGTAAATCTAATGTAAACACACAAATGAATGGCATGGCTCTTATTGTCCACAGATGTGTGTTTGTGTAATAGTGCCAGTATCTCAAGGGAAGGGACATAGAAAAAGGCAGTTGAACACCAGCACCTGGGAGATGATGCACTTACACGGCCTCAAAGTTAGCAGATAAATATGTGGGTCTGCTGGCAGCCAGCCATACTCATATAGATTTATAGTTGGATTGTTTATCCATATATATATAGGAACTATTAATAAAAATGATAACAATTAAACTAAATCCACACTTACAAATATTGATTCCCTGTTTCTGTTTCCCCCATCAATTGCAGTTGTTTTCTCCATTTCTGGAAGAAGAAGAAATAGCCATTTATTCAATTTAATCATATGTTGATGTCAAAACATTCAGAGAATTGACATATTTTTATTACATGAAGTTGCACATGAGTCCACCGATGAAAGTCGCTAAAGACGGTCGTTAGCCGCAGCTGTTGTTGCGGAAGACAAGAAGTCCTTGACGTGGTGGGATAAACACTGTCAGCGAGGCAGAGGTAGACGTCCTGTGCTGCTGCTACTGCGGCTGTCTAGACACAGCCTAGGCCCACTTGGTGGCTATATCTCTTTGCTGGCTCAGATTACCAAGCTATTTCACTTATGGTTTTTTGCTTACAGTAGACCAGGGTGTTCTGGCCATGCGGTTCCACTTAAATCTTTCTTACATGCTAGCTGTGTTTACTGAAGAGACTGGACAAGTACCAGGCCATGGACATGTACGAGATGCAGTATGAGGAAATCCATTGTGCTACTAAAATATCAAACCAGCATGAAAACAAATATTTATGCAGTCAATAGCTATCAGCACGATTCTAATCTGTCTTGAGGTGATGGCAAACTGTTGAGATATGTTTCCCAGGTGAAATTATGCTTCAAGCAATCATGAAAGTCCTATTTCCTATGTAGTTTCAACGACAGGAAGAACAAGTAAATGGGAACTAAATAATCGCAGTGGTCTAGCTGGCGAAATCAGTGAATGTAAATATGCGAGTTGGCTTGTGAAAGACACATCACCGACGACTGATTAATAGGCTATTGAACAATTTGACCCATTACTGGACGTGGGCAGTATGGTTGGATTTGTGTGGTGACAGCGTAGAGCTATTGGAGGTGATTTATCTCCACTACTGTCCTGCGCTCCATGTAGCTGCTGGCTAAATGTTAGTCCTTCCACTGAAGTGTACCAGTGACCTCTCAGGTCAGCGTGTTCCACAGCACTGGCAGTTTTTGCAGCCACTAAAATGACAAATACCACGAATGTCGGGCTGGAGTCTGCGTCAGCCGATATCATGAAGACGGCGTTGTTGCCGCCTGTGAAATGCATGGATTGTTAAGCGCGAGAATCTTGAACCGAATCGCGGTGGTGCGTTCATCTCGAGTTTCTGCAGCTCAGACCGTTCCTGTTGCACTGAATGTCTGCTAAGTAGAGTAGGCGGGGTAACGCTGGGAATAGTCACATGCATAGTTGTCAGGAATCCTGTGTGCTTGTTTAGCGCATAGGTGGCGCTGGTGAGAAACGCCATTTGAGTGAGCGGGGAGACGGGGTGGGTATTAGTTTGTTTTGACACTGACCTAGTTTTAGTGAGACGGGAAATATCTGGGGTACACGGCTGGCTAGATGTGGTATGGTGTGTGTACATGTTTGTGGACTATTCCTGGTGTGGCTACAGCAGTAGTTGTGAGGGATGGTTGAGAGATAAGTTTGGCACCCACACTGATGAGAGGGGTCAATAGGGTACAGGGTAAATAGGCAGTTGTCAACCTAAGTCAGGGGTGATGTGGGGAGGGTGGATGCCAGTCACCGATCATTCTGTCGTCACCACTGGTTGACTTTTGGGTGGTTTCTCACTCACATGGCGGCGGCGTTGTAGTTGTCAGTTAATGTCGGTACTTGCTTGTTTCAGAAACTTGGAGAAAGATCTCGTCCTCAGTAGCGACTCTGACAGTGAAGATGAACAGGTAGGTGGTCACTTGTCATGTCAGGTACAGTGGTGGATAACCCACGGAGGTCATCTGTCACTTCTAGTTTTTGTTACAAATTCTTGTCGGAATCCTCAAGTTGGCAGTCAGTTTGAAAGGTTTTTTTGTGCTGTTGTTTACATTTCATCAGTGCTAAGGTGATCGTTGGAGATGTGCATGTTTGAAACATTCTACATTAAATATTACGGCCTGTCATAAACCATGGCCTGTTAAAAGTATTCACACACACACACACACACACACACACACACACACACACACACACACACACACACACACACACACACACACACACACACACACACACACACACACACACACACACACACACACACACACCACACACACACACACACACACACACACACACACACACCACACACACACACACACACACACACACACACACACCCCAACACACACACACACACACACACACACACACACACACACACACACACACACACACACACACACACACACACACACACACACACACACACACACACACACACACACACACACACACACACACACACACACACACACACACACACACACACACACACACACACACACACACACACACACACCCACACCACCCACACACACACACACACACACACACACACACACACACACCACACACACACACACACACACACCACACACCACACACCCCACACACACACACACACACACCCCCACACACCCACACACACACACCACACACACACACACACACACACACACACACACACACACCACACCACCACCACCCCCACACACACACACACACACACACACACACACACACACACACACACACACACACACACACACACACACACACACACACACACACACACACACACACACACACACACACACACACACACACACACACACCACACCCACACACACCCACACACACACACACACACACACACACACACACACACACACACACACCACACACACACACACACACACACACACACACACACACACACACACACACCACACACCCACACCCACACACACACACACACACACACACACACACACACACACACACACACACACCCCCACACACACACACACACACACACACACACACACACACACACACACACACACACACACACACACACACACACACACACACACACACACACACACACACACACACACACACACACACACACACACAATGCTGTCCCAAGCATGCAGAGCTGAACTGATATAGTTAGAAAGTAACCCAAGAATCAGCCCACTGCCAGCAGCGTAGTTATCATTCTGTTTATTTGAGTCTTGATGGCCATACATCATCTATTTATACAGTGCATGTGTTATAGGAATAGATAAAACAGAAGGATTGTCTATCTCTACCACCAGTCTGTCTGAATTCCTGTCTCAATAATGTAATGAACACGTTGGCAGTTACTGACAATGAAATTGCACTGCTTAGGCACTTTTTACAAGTATAACTATGAATAATAAATTCATGCTTGTAAAATTGCAGTGACATCGACACTAGTGAAAAATTTTGAGAGTCACATTTGCAAAAATAGGTCAGCTTTGGTCTTACTAGGAGTAGTGTTGTACTTAAGTTGTAGCAGGTGTTTGCTGGAAAGGGTTGACCCAGTTTTGGTGCACCCTGCTGGGGTGGCACTAGTGAGCTCTGTAAGGTTAAACTAATCATTTGTAGGAGCTCCAATACAGTGTGGTGTTTGTGAGTCAGTCAGTTGTAGTTAAAAATGGTTCGCTTTGTATGTGGGCTGTACTCACTCCAAATCTCCAGTACATGTTTGCGTTACTCTTGTATCTAATATATTCAGTTATTGCAGTATATATCCCGGGTAATATAAGTGATTCAGCATGAATCATGCTGCTAGTGTAATCTTCGTAGACATTTATGCAAGTAAGTTTAACTTTGCCATGTCCGCCTTAGACAAAACAGTGTGTTTCTAGATTGTAAAACAGTTCATTCTTTCTGTGTATGTGAACCCAAATTTCCATCAGTTTTGCATGTATCAAGCTGATATTTCTCCATGTAGTCTAGCAGGCCTATTTGGATGATTTGTAGTTGAAGATTTCTCCAAATTTGTTCGGGAGGGTTAGCGAACTTGGGAACGCAGCAGGCTCAAAAGGCCTTATCGTGGGATTCAAGCCCCAGAATTAAATGTTTTACTGTAAGGATAATTATGCCATCTACATATGTCATTGGATATCTAAACAAATTCATTTGTGTTTATGTTGTTGACATTACAAAATCGAGAAAGCCTAACCACATGACAACCCTGTACGCCACACATGTTCCTTTCACATTCCGACTTATTTCTGGGACACTCAATTTTTGAACGTATTAGTGCAAGTGACTGCCCTTTTTAAGCAAGCATCACTGGGTAATTCGCCCAGTAACCTATGCTCTGTGTTGAACTGTGTGGTTGAGTTATGTGTGGTTGAGTTATATTTGGTTAAACTGGTGATGTTTACAACAGGAGCCAACCACAGGAGCACCAAGTGGGAAGGTAGTGGCAGGGAAAGCCATCCCGGACAGGTAAGGCAACATTCCCTCCCAGGTGTGGTGCAGTCAGTGATCCCTCGTCTGTTCAGAGAGTTAGCTACAAGGGGTGCATCTAGTGTCAGTGATGATGAATGTGTGGGGTGAACCGAGGTTTCAATGAGCAGCAAGGGTGTCTCACTGAGCAGCAAGGGTGTCTCACTGAGCAGCAAGGGTTGTCTCACTGAGCAGCAAGGGTGTCTCACTGAGCAGCAAGGGTTGTCTCACTGAGCAGCAAGGGTGTCTTACTGAGCAGCACTGAGTAGTGGAGGTGTCCCACTGAGTACTGTGGGTGTCTCACTGAGTACTGGGGGTGTCCCACTGAGTAATGGGGGTGTCCCACTGAGTAGTGGGGGTGTCCCATTTAGTACTGGGGGGTCCCACTGAGCAGTGAGGGTGTCCCACTGAGCAGTGAGGGTGTCCCACTGGGCAGTGAGGGTGTCCCATTGAGCACTGAGGGTGTCCCACTGAGCAGTGAGGGTGTCCCACTGAGCAGAGTGCTGCTGTGTGATCTGTTGACACTGTGTGACTGTCACACTCAGCACCCAGTGAACCCATGTGTCACAGTACTCCTAGCCATCCCTGTAGCCAGTCCTTGTATGTTTTAGTACTAGTCGTGGTTAGAAGAAACACTAAGCATGGTCCACCGGTTTGGCGGACAATGTGACCAGTTGCTCATGAGTTTTATGCAGTATTGAGTAACCACTATAAAGTAGTATTAAAAACGATTATAGTTTATTCGTTTTTATTTTTAAACATGTTATATTATAACCGTAATTTTGTCATGTGTGTAATATGTGTAATGTAGCCATAGCTGTAATTATCATTAATGTAGATTTGTAATCGACTGGACAGTAATAAATCAAAGACAGGTTGCGCATTCTCCGCAATTGGAAGTGAGCTACGATTGGTTGTTGGTTCTAGTCATGTGACCTATGTTAACAGGGCGGTGCGGCGGTCCACCAGTAACAAGATGTCCAGCGAAACGAGTGAGTCTGAGAGCAGTGACGACGACGATGCATCAAGTTCATCGAACAGTGAGGAGGAGGTGGAGAAGGAGGAGGTGAAGGAAGAGGAGGGAGAAGGGAGGAAGGTTGTGAAGGAGGAGCCCACACTTCCTGTGCCGGGAGCAGCCGCCAGTATGGTAGGCACACTGCAGCACACACCACGACTCACACCACGACTCACACTGCGACTCACACGATGACGCAAACTGTGACTGACACCACAACCCACAAGAGCAACGTGTAAAAAACTCACACCGACTCACACCCACAACTCACACCGTGAATCATGCCAAAGCCTACACCACAACTCACACTGTGACTCACACTCTGACTCACACCATGAATCACACTGTGAATCACACCAACACTCAGGCCAAGACCAACGCCGCAAGTCACACCATGACTTGCACTGCAACACACACTGCATCTCACACTGTGACTCGCACTGTGACTAACACCATGAATTACACTGCGAACTACACCAGAGCTCATTCCATGACTTACAATACAACTCACTCTGCGGCACACACCACGACACACACCACGACACAGTACAACTGGACAGCAGGCGGAATGTTTATTAAAACATTAATCACAATCGGGTACTGCAGCTCATATAAACCTACATCAACGATGCATGTTATCAGGTATGTGTGTTAGAAATAGGGATGATAATGTAGTTTTATTGGTATTCGGAGAAGTGTTTGTTTATGCATACATGTGTGCGACGACAGATTAACCAGACAATGAGGCAGTGTGGCCAGACAAATGACAGCATTCTCTCGTAGCTTATTGTCATGTCAAATGTGTCGGTGAACTATTCCTTTTTTGCATACAAATGTTGATTCTTCAAGATTGTCTTACGAATATTCTGCAGGCCATTTTATGAAAATGACCAGGTTATGGGCTGATTGTGTATATGCTAGTAGTGTTGTTATGCTTTAAGATAAAATCAACATATCTCAGAGGGGTGGGATGAATGTACGAAGAAAGAATGTCCACCAGCCAATGAGATTTAATTCTGTCTTCTGAAAGCTAGTTGCTGAGTGCAGTAGCTCGATGACTTGACCGTCAGACCCTCAAACAAGAGAAC
This sequence comes from Ridgeia piscesae, assembly GCA_025642075.2. Classification (NCBI taxonomy): domain Eukaryota; kingdom Metazoa; phylum Annelida; class Polychaeta; order Sabellida; family Siboglinidae; genus Ridgeia; species Ridgeia piscesae. The sequence continues at coordinate 300,112 of JAODUO010000195.1, forward strand.
CCGGGTTTGATTGTTGTGTGTCGTGTTGAACCTTTGACCAGTTCAAGACTGGCTGTAGACAGTTGTAGATGTTTGTGTACAAATAGTGCGCACATTAATTGCACGGTGGCTGAATGCTTCCCAGAGTGGTAGAAAAGTTCTGCGACACGGATAAAGTGTAAAATGCCCTGAGCAGTAGTAAGATGGACACTGAGCAATATAAGAGCTGACTTCTTTGTGAAGGTCTTGTTATTCGTCTTCTTGCAGCAGTCGAAGTGGAACCTGGAGAACTTTATCCCTAAGGAGAAGGTTGGAGGTCTCATTGCGACGGCCTCTGAGGCTGCGTCTACGCCACTGCCAAACCTGTCTCAGCCCGATGCACATCACCTCGACGAACTGTGCCACAACATCATTAACAACTGCGACTTTCTCCAGAAGTCGCCACTGTCTCCCCTTGACACCATCATACAGCGTAGCGAGTGCACTGTAGAGGGCGCCAGTGCCAATCGATTCAAGAAGTCACCGATGTCCGCGCCAGGCAGCAACAGCATGAGCACACCAAAACGCAACGGGGAGCTGACACCAAAGGGTGGCTCGGACAACAAACGTGGCTCCAGTGTCAAGTGCGATTTGTTTAACACGCCAAGACGGACTGCGAAGGCAAAGAAGGACGCAGAAAAGAAGCGTTCAGGTAACACAAAGCGGGATTTGTCGGTCTCTCCCGCACCTGAGAAATCCCACTCGACGACAGCTGCCAGGCGTCGGACAGCTGATAAGAAACCGTCATCTGGGGCAAAACCCCGGCAGAGTGGTAAACGGGCTGCGGGTAAGAGTCCTCGATCAAAAGAGTTTGTGCCGTCAAGTTCTGACAGCTCGGACAACGACGAAACGTCGTTTGTTGACGTCGTTGGGATTTCATCTCCGGAGAAGGACAGGACTGCCGTGTGTCGCAGCCAGACGTCTGGCAAAGTCGTACCCAAGGTGGAGCCGAAAAGTTCGCCAAAGTCTGTCTTCTCTCTCGACCTTAAAGACGTGTTTGCGGAGCCCCTCCTATCCCCAATTCCTGCTGAATCAAAGCATGTGGACATGGCAGCCGTTAACGATGCCTCGTTTAATATGTGTGGCATCAACTACATAGACGGCAAGCCATCCATAATGGTCCGTTTAAAGCGGTCTATATTCCAAGCAGCATCACCAGAATGTGGCAGTCGCAAGAGCAATGCTGCAGGTGAATGCGTTGTTAAACACGAGGTGATGTCATCACCTACCACAACGGACAGATCACAGACACTCCAGGCGAATACAAAGTTCGGTGATGCGAGACAGAACGACAGTGACATAATGAAAACTGTGCCAGTGAAACATGAAAAGGTGGACACCGTGCCAGTGACTGTGCCAAAGGAGAGAAGTGAGCTCGTGAACGACACACACACCGCTAATGTGTGTGTCGAAAGGACTGGTGTCACGCCCGATGCCGCGAGCACTGACGGTAAACCCAAGAAGATTCCCGGCGCTGTGGAAAAGAAGAAACGGCCGATGCCGGTTGACATTCTCGCACAGTTCTCAAACGGTGATGCCCCCCGACCCCTGCCAAAGATGAAGATACCGAAACGGAAGCCGGAAGTGAGCAGTGACACCGACACGCAGCAGGACTGTAGCAAGCGGTCACGCGTGACTGACGCCGCCGTGTCACCACGACGCATCAGTGACGACGTCACGGACCAAGAGTAAGTACTCGTAGGGAACGCTGCAACATTTTAACTCGATTTATTTATGTGTGTGGACAGATTCAAATGTTGCGTCATTATTCTATTTACATATGTATCGATCAATTGATCGTTTTTCTTGTAACATTTCATTACCATATGATTACCTCTAGATGGCAGCACAGTGGTTCAATATATTATATACATGTTATCTTTTATTTTATGAACTGTGCTGTATGCAGGGTTTATGCAGAATACAATTTTTACCTGTCACATTTTGATAACCCAAATACATATGAGTCAGTTAAGATCCTTTCTCTGACATAAAGTAAACCACAAACACGTGTGACACCAATTGTTGTGCTCTTACCCGTCCACTACCTGTACCGAGAAATTTCTACCCGCACACAATAGGTTTTACCTGTCTAAGTGACTGGTGGACGGGTTTCTGCGTAAAACTATGACTGTATGACACACAGATTATACTGTGTGTGACACTGTAATACTGCATAACATTTGGCACATTGTAAGTGTCGCCTCCTAGTGGCTCAGGTCCGCTGGCCACTTGCTATATCCATTTGCATCCTTTGGAGCATTGGACACTCATCTACAAATTGTTGATGTACCAGTTATTTTAGAAAACACAATGGTAGTTTATTGGATAAATTTACTTTTGGATGTTTGTTTTGTGTATTGTAGTAAGTCTTTCAGTTGAGAGAATTAGGAGGTAACCAAAGGACCATTCCACTAACATTCTTAAGTCTGACTTTGCTCTTTAAAGTCGAATTTGCTCCTAACAGCTATCTTGTGTACTGGAAATTCAACACCCTGATGTGTCAGGCTGTTGCAATGTCATGGAAATATTGTCCTCAACGATGCAATAACAAATGAAAGAAGGTCCTTAAAATTCAACAACAGATTCTTCTTAATGATGGGTTTGAAATGGTCCGCAGTCCTCCACACATCAACAAGTGTGTGTCTGTCCGTGTGTAGAGGGGCAGGTGTAAACTCACACAGCATATATAGTAATACATACATCTGTAACATATCTGGAATATGGAAATTGTAGTCCAAGACGCATAAAATACAACAGTGTCAATACAGTTTACATGCCTCCATAGTAAAAATATTACTTAAGATATTTTGAATTACCAGTGTAAATATTATATTAAATGTAGTTTTCTAACATGTAAAAATTAGTTGCTAAGGTTTATAAGACATGTACTGTGTAAGCCTAAATGAGTAAATTCAATGTTGCAGGAGTACGAGCCATAAAGATGACCATGCGTGGGACAGAAAGCACCCACGGCGGTCAGACAGGCCACCAGGCGGCAGCACCAGCAGCAGTATTTCTAGTCAGCACAGCCAGGCAGCAGCGGACGCAGTCGACTCACGCTACGGGTCGCGGTCGCTAGAGCGTGACCGGAGCGCGCACCGAGACGGACGTGACTGGGATCGCGACCATCACAAGGTGAGAGGGAGCCACAAAGAGTTGTGAATTTGAATTGCACTAAAACCAGTCGTGCACCTGACACAATATAGCAAACTATGCGTGTTCACAGTCTGGGTTTTATGTTTATGAGAAATTTCGAGTCAAACTATTCAATGAATTTATTCTGTATTAAGAACACAAGCAAAAATGCGTCTGTTCATTAGTGGGATGTCTGGACAGTTGACGGTCTAGGCAGCTCTGTTGACCAAATGTCAAAAAACACAGCTCAGCTATATATATATATATGTATATACATATATAAATATATATATATATATACACACATACATACATACATCATTATACACTCACAGGTACTCAAAATTATGACAGTCAGAGAGAATGTGAATAATAAGTCCTGGTCGTGACGGTGCAGAATTGTGAAGTAATGTTCATATCACAATGCTACTGGAAGAAGCTTGTGTCTGCGTCTGCTGCATGTTGCAATATAGGGGCTACGTGTGCGCAGTTCCTCTGATTGTTACGTTTTGATGCGTTATGTGTTATGTTTCAAACAACTGATATTCCCCATGAAGGGGGTTTATCAATTGAAATACCCCATAAAAGGGGTATGTCAACTGATGTATCCATTAAAGGGCTATACCCCATTGACAGTGAGTCAGTGACTAAAGAATGCATTGTCGTATCTGTCCCACAGATGCGCACAGACTGGGACGCCCCTAGTGACCAGTCAGAGAGTCAATGTGACAGCCCAGCGAGATATCGTGCCTCCAATTGCCATGGTAACCAGTACCAAAAGGTGGGCAGCGACTGGGGTGCGATGGCCGCAGGTCAGATCGATAGGTACTCCGATCAACACACCAGGGGGAGCTACTCACCCTACAGCAACGGCAGCTCGCACTATCGGTCGACGCACCACACTCGCAACATCGGCACACAGATGTCTCCAAAACACAAGTGCTGCCATCATGTGGACCCTGTTGAAGAAAAGTATGTCACGTTTATTATTGTTTTTATTTTTTTATTTTGTTTGTTTGTTTATTTGAGTTGTATCTGGCCAGCATTACATGTGAACATTTTGATAGTTTGTGTAAGCCTTGTTGGTTGGTAAGAAATGCTTGCTGATTATATAAACCAGGTTAGTATTATTATTGATATACAGGCTGTATACAAAGTCTGTGATGGCCTCAATATGACTTTGTTGTGATATATGAAATTTCCTGTTGTTTCCTTATCAATGAAACTTCAGTGATAAGACATATCAGGAACATCGTAGCTGAAGATGCTGAGGTTGAAACCCTGTATTGATATCTGGTATCAATATATTGTATTGCGCTGTGTCAACACATTGATTAATTGCTAGGCCTGTAGAAATGGAGCCAGCCCTTGTAGATATAATATATTGTATGTTCAGGCTGCGATCGGCTGCCCACTATCTGGACATCGCCAAGAAACTGAAGCACCAGGCAGACAGCACGGTAAGTGCCCCTCCACACTCTCAAAGTGCCCCCTCACACTCCCAAAGTACCCCCCACACTTTCAAAGTACCCCTCCACACTCTCAAAGTACCCCCCCCCCCCCACTCTCAAAGTGCCCCCCACCTCATTGGAACATTGGGGAGCTTCTGATATTTGTATGCCTTTCGCCACATCCGATAGGTTCATGAGTTTTGGTTTATTTGTTTGTTTGGTTAGTTTGGGTAAAGGAGGATTATGAAGATTCTTTGCCTACAATTCACCGAGGTTATCTAACTGTTAACGTCCTAGCTTTGGATCATTGTAAGTTTATCCAAACAATTTTAAACAGCGGTAATGATTGGTCAGGCATTGTCACAGAAATTGTAACAGTGGCAGCGATTGGTCAGGCTGTGTCATGTGCTGTTGCAGAGTGAGCCAATCACCAAGTCCCTGACTTACATCGATGCCGGCATTTACTTCATCCAGTGGTGCTTCGCCAAGGAGCGAGAACACTCGAGTGACTCGAACTGTATCTTCTGCATGTACAGTGACACTCTCAAGCTAATCAAGTGAGTAGAGGCGTTGGAACCAATTAATCCGCATAATCTGTCACCTGTGTCGTCAAACTGACCCATGGTTCTAAAAATAATATTTAGTTTGTATAGCGCCATACCCAGAGGGTTCATAGCACTTAACATAAGACATATATAGGAAATAAGACAAATTTAACTATAAAAATACATAAATTAATGACGTTAAGTCAGATTAATGGATATATATATATATATATATACCTGTTATTGAATTCTATTAAATCAAGAGATTGTGTTGTGACCGAATCATGTGCTATACTTGAGTTACATAAATTCTTGTTCCATTTAAATAAACTAATTACTACATCTGTGGGAGCGGTGGTCGCGCGGTAGAGCGCCGGACTGTCAATCGAGGGGCGGTGGTTCAATCCCACATACCGCCGTTTCAAAACTTAGGCAATTTCTTCACCCCACATTTGCCTGTGTTTTTCGGAAGAGACTAAAAGCCGGTGGTCCTTTCTGTCTGGTGTCTATGCCAGGGGAAGTAAAAGATCCCACACAGGGGGTAAATGTGTAACCTGTAGTGGACTCACAAATTCTAGAGAAGAACAACTCCTGCGTTAGCCCAAGTTTGGGCTGTTTGGAGGTAATCACCTAAACCTAAGACCTGTAATACTAATTATTTGTGTAAATAGCTAATTTTGTGTCAGATATGTAAATTTCTTTCACAAATATGAAAGTTGGAATATTGGAGCATTTTCCAACAACTTTTTTTAAGAAATTATTTATTAGTAATAATTTATGAATAAATACCTGCTGGGTACGAAATATTAATAAATTACTATACTATAAAATGTACAACTAATTACATGGTAAACAAAACTGAAATAATTTCATTTTTTGTGAGTGCGTGTATTTGTTTTCGTTTATTCATGACATTCTTAGCAATCATAACCGTCATTCCAGCAGAATAATTAAGTCGGTGTTATAGCTCAAATGCTTGATCATTCTGCAGAACATTCCCTTCGATGACAGAATTCATTATAAACTCCATCCGAAAATTCCATCAAAGTCTGAATTACTGAAGTTAGACATTACGACAACGGAGCTGATGGTGCTAAAAAAGAAAACACCCACGTCATTGCGACGTGCATTAATATTTGTTTATAAAAAAATAGACTGATACAAATTTTGCATTTAATCGTATAAATCGCCAGCAGGCACAATGTTTTAGAAAATTCGTGTGTAGTTCCATGTTTTTAATCCCCACAGCAAATGTTAGACTTAAATTTTATTGGCTGAACATATATTCACTGCATGACAAGCAGTACCGGAAATGGAACTCGACACTGAGTTCAACTACAAAACCACATGGCAACTGACACCATGTAGCCATGGAACTGGCCTGCATTTCAAAATGTTGACACTTGCGAGTGAAACTTTAATATTATTACATGCAAACTGCCAACATAAATTGCTATTATTTGATGACACTGTTTTGCGATACGCAGTTTAAATGTGCCTACATACTCAAGCGTATTCAGGTGTTCTGGCCACGAAAGGGACTCGGGTTGATTTGGGCATTCTGACCATGGGAGGGTTAAAAGTTAAAATAATAAATAATAATGCAAAATAAATACATGCAAGAAGTTTTCAGTTGTAAAACATGTAAATAAATAAATAAATTAAGACCAGTAAAAATGGAATAAATTACAGCAAGATGCTTCCAGTAATAAAAAGGCATGTCTAGAGGTGCCTTAAAAGATCAAAGATTTTTTTTTAAAGTTGATTGCATAATGAAGGTTGACTTCTTTGTCTTACAGACACAAGTGCTGCAGTCGATCAAGTCATGAACCAGGCGAGATCCACGACAAAGAGGCCAAACTGACAGTATTAAGGTACAGTATTGTTACTGATAACGTACCATACGTTTCAATGTACAATGCGTTTTTTTCCCCTTATTCTTTTTACTAAAAAATCTGGATTCTCTTCGAAAACCAGACATATTTGCTCTGTGATTTGTAGCATTTTAGGGAAAGCATAGAAACATCACCACTCATTTGATACAATCTGTCAAACTGTAAGCATCATACATGCATGTTTCATAAGATTGTGTAGTGCAAACGCAGTTTGGTGCATACGTCTTAATGGAATACTAAAACATCTTGGAGGTCTGCTAGATGTGCCGTGTAGTTCAAAACAAATAACCACCTGGGGTCATTCGTAAATGTATAAGTGTATAATTTTGGCTTAGGATTATTATATACTTGTCCAGTTACTGCAGAAACATCATCACCTGAGTAGACATTGTTTATTATTGTGTTGTCTCAGCAGGTTTACGTGTTTGTGGTTTCAGTTTAAGAATGCAGTCGATTCTCTGTCTCAAGTTGTTCCAGCTAAAACGGAATGAGATGAATCGTCTCAAGAAGGTGATAGACGAGTATAAGGTAGGTTTAGTTGCTTCTATTTTTTTCGACGATTTGATCCGACAACAGGGCAGTGATAATAATTGAATTTATACAACGCCAAATAAACTAGACCAAAGTTCATTTGGATGTGCTGAAATAAATAATTCCTTAGTTAAGTTATTAGTTACATAAATGGTATATATTGTAAAAATTTAAGTAAATTACCTAAAAACATGGTATATACAGTCGCGCCTCGTTATAACGCGGTAGTTGGGGTCCACGAAATGGAACCGCGTTGTAAACGAGGCGCGTTATAGATTATATTCCGCCAGGGGCGCCACCACCCCCCAAAACGCCACAACAGCAACCAAAGCCAATGTGCTGGTTGCGTGGTGTATGCGTGATTTATAAAACTGACATTGAAACCAACGTAAATGTGTATTACGTTAAAATAATATACACTGTCGAATGTTGAACTGAGTAAATCTTGCGAATGGTGTACAGTTTTGAAATAAATTCAGAGCCAACGCGCCTCGTCTGGCGATGCGAACTGAGGCGGAGTGATAACACAGTACGCGGTCGCGGTCTAAAATAACCTTGAACTCAGCAGCCGAAACGCACAAATGAATTGATATGTTGCCGAAGTCGGTCAAATATTAATACTTATACTAATTGCGCTCACTGTTGGCTTAATTTCATCTTTTAATCAATCCCAAAATATAAATTTAGATCGCACATTTACCGTGCCGATTTATAATGCAATTCACGGTGGTTCGAGGCTACTGCGGTAAACACGCAGTTGACGAATTCGTATATTTGCACACAAGTAAATGTTTTTTCGTATACGTAGTGAAGAAAACATAACATAACTTTAGCCTGCCATTTCAGTACCATAATTTTGTTTTGTCACCGCCCGATTCGTAAGCAATTTAATTGCCATTTACAAGCCAGCGAAGGCGCCCGTTTGCGGAAGCCACAGTGAACGGGCGCCTTCGCCGAAGCCACAGCGAACTGGCAGGAAACAAACAGGACTTTGTACCAAATTTACTGTGCCTAAAGTTAATTAAATGCAATCAAAGGAATTGTTAACGTTTTAAACAAACACTTAAGAAATTACCACACAAACCAAGCGCTGGTTACACAATAGATCGGTTTGAAAAACGATTGGATTGGTGCCGCGAAGCCGACGGCAGAGCAGAAGCCAGGGGCACAACAAACAACGAACTCAGCAACGCAGTTGTACTTCTGTGTTAAATTTCTTAATATCAATAAATTGTTTCTAGATACACCTGTACAAGACAAACATGAGGACTTCATAAAAATAAGTGACAGTTAATTACAGCATTATTGTTAGCTGTAGCGCCCATTTCCCCCCTGGCGTCCACGACCGACCGCATTATAGCCGATTCGCGTTATAGCGAGTCGCGTTATAGCGAGGCGCGACTGTATGTATACATTTACATATATGCATATATTAGAACTGAAGTGAACACAGGGTAGTGATGTGTTGATTTTGTGTCTTCTTACTTTTAAATTTTCTGCATTTCTTTACTCTAAAGACGACTGGTTCGTGTTGGCATCCCTTCAGCATATTTGTTATAGTTTTATAGGCATTACATTTAATAATATATAATAAGTATAAACCCTCTTAAGATGTGGACTGTCATGAGATGTCACAGTTGAGGAGATTTGTGTAGCAATGACACGTCTTCTTACTTTTTCAGTCGGGTGCACCAAAACCCAGCCATGTGCAAGTGCCATCGCCATATCAGGCCAACAGTGCTAACTGGAGCCGTACGACAGGGACACCGTCACCAATGTCACCACAACAGTCACCTGCCGGCAGTGTCGGCTCTGTCAGCTCTGTCGTAAGTGTCGTCAATATTCATAGGCACAACAACCAGCTCTGTGTGCCATTAGTGTCATCAGCATACACAAACACAACCAGCTGTGTGTGTCATTAGTGTCATCAGCATATACAAACACAACCAGTTCTATGTGTCACCATTGTCACCATCATACATAAATGTGATCATGAGTTGTAAAATGCATATCCTTTTTAAGGACAATAAAGTAAAGTGAAGTGAAAGTGAAATCATTTGAGCATCAGCCTGCAACCCGTACCTTAGTGTGTTTGTAGAACCGGTGTTGACGCGTCATGTGACTATGTTGTAGGGCAGCGGCAGTGGTGACCACGGCGTGTCCAAGATGATGAATGGCAACCACAACTGCGGCAGTAGTGGTGCCAGCGGTGTGGCGCCGGCCACTGTCAGCGTGCCGCAGCGCATACATTCCGTGACGCAGCAGTACCTCGGTATCATGAACTACCTGAGTCAGAGCCACGACATCTGGGATCAGGCTGATCTCAAGGCCCGTGAATACAAAGGTGCGAATAGCTTAAGTCTGTACTTCTTACTTTTGGAATCGTTTCGCAAAATTCTAGCCGATTTGGTGCCCCCTCCACCGTGCTAGCTTCTTTGTGGAAATGTGTTGTTTAGTTTCGGTAAAACCATCGGACAAACTACTGTTGCGATGACTGACCCAATTGAAATTAAATCAATGTTGATGATTGCTAGTAATAATAACACTACTGTCACCACCTAGCATGCTACATTGAAATCATTTTGCTAACCAACCAAATAGTAATTAAATGGGTGTACATTTATTAGAACACGTTTTGATATATTATCACATCGTAAATATTTTTCTTGGATATTGTTCGCTTGATAGAATGAAAACAGTATTTAAAAAGCACACAAGTTTAAATAAATAAATTATAAATTTTAATCCATGTTTTTCCGTTTGGAATAATTTCGCACAATTCCAACCAATTTTGTGTCCCCTTCAACATGCTAGCTTCTTTGTGGAAATGCATTGTTTAGCTTTAGTAAACTCAGTTATAACAATACAGCTGTTGACTTTAAACACATATTTGTGCACTAAGCTTATGAATATAAATAATTGTGAGTGAATCAACTGTATTTCCATTTACCCACTCCTTTCACACCCTGTTTATATTCCACTGACCACTGTCCTTCCCACTCCACCCTTCTGTCCACTACATTGCCCTGCCCTCACGGATGTGTTCTCATGTTGACAGACTTTTTCACCTCACTCGACACTGACTGCGGTCAGCTGACGATGCAGAGCACGGTCACTGAGTTCGCCCGCTATATAAAGGTCGCTGTGCAGCACATCAAGGCCACGTGACGTCCACTGTAGGGTTGACCAACCCGCTACTTGACCAGTGGTTACGTAACCACGCCGGTCGTCATTGACGCCGTCTAAAACCGACAGCGTGACATGTCGGAAACAGTCTCGCCAGCCGGGCGACAGGCCGCTGTCGTGTCAGTGGCTGTCGTGTGTCACATGACCTGTGAGATGAGGGGCACCATTCGGTCCACCCCTGTGTATATACACGTTTGTGCGCTACCCATGTGACATGATCACATGATCACATGACAGTAGTGATGGCGACTGAGCAAAAACAATTACGCAACTGGCAAGCGTGACTGTGCATTGAACGGTGGCATGACGTCAACGGATTGCGACCAGTGACACGTGTCGTGTCACACTCGCAGCCTGTCACGTGTCCAGTTGTCAACTGCCAGAACGTGGAGCGATTTGACAAACGAACGGACAAATGCAAGCTTTTACTGCAGTAGCTATTTATGAGGGCTGTGCCGAACCAGTTGCACGTTCTCTATTTATATACGATTATATTTATATATATATGTGTGTGTGTGTGTTTGTGTGTGTTCGTTGTACATACAGGTATAATATAATGGGATGCGCAGTCTGGAGCGGTGACTGTTGATTGTTAGTTGAAACCACGCATGGTGCTTGAAGTGTCCCAATTGTACATAGTGTCACCATACGGCTTGAGACTGAGGACATGTACCATGCGCCAGCCGTTGGTTTCGTGTACATTTATTAAGAGTTTATGTCCTGTTTGCATGCCGCATTCCTACCAAGTGCTAGTTAAGGCGATGGATGGTGTCAGCCGCTGTGCCGCCAGGCTGGTGCTTGATGCTTCCATCAGAAGCAAATGTCCACATCAGCGCGGTCCGTATGTCGACACAGATATGGGGCACGCACCCGAACCCTTTGTTGATCTCTGCCAAGCATAACCCGTGCTAAAGCCCTGTGCATTTGCGCGACACTCAAAGGTTAAGCACGTCCGCATTTATGGCCGTGAATGTTTGTATGTAGGGCGCGCGTACTGTTTTTTGTGATACGACAGGAAGTAGTGCCGTTGGAAATGCTGTGCTGCAGTTACCGTGGTTACAGTACAGTGCGGTGCATGGTCTGCAGGCGCGACGGAGAGCAGCCAAATGTTGTTGAAATCAATTATGTATTTTTATAAATTTAACACCAAAATTAACTGAGAATGTGGCAAATTGATGTGGAAGCCTGCAGGAGGAGCACTTCAACAGGAGCAGAAGGAGCACTTCAACAGGAGCAGAAGGAGCACTTCAACAGGAGCAGAAGGAGCACTTCAGCAGGAGCTCGCCAGAAGAAGCTCTCCAGGAGATGCTTTGGAAGTGTTGAGAAGCAGCACCTGGTATGATCCACAGGAGCAGCTCTTGCAGAGAGTGGCTCTTACACAGAGCAGTGCACTGATGGTCGAGTGCTCTTGCACTGAGCAGCTCTCATATTTGTGATGAGCAGCTCTGGTGAGCAGTTCTTGCATCAGTGACAGTTAGCAGCTCTGGTACCGAGCAACACTCTGAGCAGCTTTTGTTGAGCAGCTACAGTGAACTGCTCTTGTAATGAGCGTTCATGTGGTGGGTGGCTCTTGCAGTGGGTGGCTCTAGTTGACTGAGGGTTGAAGAGGAGAGAGAGAGAGCAGTATTTTCAAGGTTAGTGTTCAAGATGGCGTCACCCTCCCTTGGTGACGTCTCGTACGTGAAAGACTTTGTGCCGAACGTGCTGTGTTCACTTGTATTATGTACACAATGTGGTCTTTAGCTATATGCATTTGTATGTTCCCTGTTGCCGTTGAATGCGTGTATGTAATGTGTGTTGGCAGTCACGTGGTGGACACAGTGGTGACAGTTGGTGACGTCCTGGACAAAAGGACACTGTGATGCTCGTCCTAGTAATACACGACATTCCCCGCTGGCGATTTGTTGACTGATGTTGACCGCCGTGTCGTAGTGGCGGTCACTGATGTTGACTGCCATGTCGTAGAGGTGGTCACTGATGTTGACCGCCGTGTCGTAGAGGTGGTCACTGATGTTAACCGCCATGTCGTAGAGGTGGTCACTGTATTTGATATTTTTCAGTAGATTCTTCTGCGATTCTGTCACTGGTCAGTTAGACTCCGGTGAGGCATTTAACTGCGTCAGTGGCCGTCCATCTTTAAGTTTGAAGAGCAGTTTAATTGTTAATTTGGATTTTTTATTTCCATGCAGACGGAGCAGATTGGGTAGTACCTAACCATATAAGGTACCACCTACCATATAAGGTACCACTTACCATCCATATGTCTTCATATGTTTCCCGATCGATCTAAAACTGATATCAAGAAATGGCAAATTATGTTCACATAATGCATATCTCGCTAACGTTTATCCTATTTCTGCTGGAGAAGTTTTTAGTTCATGACCAGTGCACATCAATGCATCCAGCAGTGCACATAGCTACTGAACTGACAGACTCATTGGTCCTGCATTTATCACTGTGAGCACTTGTCTGCCATGCTGCTGGTTCCAAAAAAAGTTCAGATTTTTCCCAAGTCAGCATTCTGGCTGTGTCTGTTTCCTTTTAGGGAGACACCATTTTATTAGTAGCGGGACACTGTTTACTTGTAGTGGACACTATTCACCTGTAGTAGGACAGTGTTTACCTATACAGTTAGACACTGTTCTTGTAGCAGGACACTGTTTATCTGTAGTAGGACAATGCACCTATAGTGGGACAGTGTTTAACTGTAGCAGGACACCATTTACATGTATGGAACACTCTTTACTTGTAGGGGGACATTGTTACCTATAATGGGACAATGTTACCTATAGTATGACAATGTTACCTACAGTAGGACAATGTTACCTATAGTAGGACAATGTTACCTACAGTAGGACAATGTTACCTATAGTAGGACAATGCTACCTATAGTAGGACAATGTTACCTATAGTGGGACAATGTTACCTATAGTAGGACAATGTTACCTACAGTAGGACAATGTTACCTATAGTGGGACGATGTTACCTATAGTGGGACAATGTTACCTATAGTAGGACAATGTTACCTATAGTAGGACAATGTTACCTATAGTAGGACAATGTTACCTATAGTGGGACAATGTTACCTACAGTAGGACAATGTTACCTATAGTGGGACGATGTTACCTATAGTAGGACAATGTTACCTACAGTAGGACAATGTTACCTATAGTGGGACGATGTTACCTATAGTGGGACGATGTTACCTATAGTAGGACAATGTTACCTAGTAGGACAATGTTACCTATAGTAGGACAATGTTACCTATAGTGGGACGATGTTACCTATAGTGGGACGATGTTACCTACAGTAGGACAATGTTACCTATAGTGGGACGATGTTACCTATAGTAGGACAATGTTACCTACAGTAGGACAATGTTACCTTAGTGGGACGATGTTACCTATAGTAGGACAATGTTACCTACAGTAGGACAATGTTACCTATAGTAGGACAATGTTACATGTAGCGGAGCGCCATTTACATGCAGAAAATTAATCAGTCTGTTGGTTTTGCTCAAAGTACATCGGCCTTTGTCACAAGAGGTGCTTTTACCTTGTCACCTTCGTGTGTTCCACAAGTCGGATGACGCTGGTCACGCTCAAGTGCACTGATGTGCTGTCGGTATGTCTGTCACCCGACTTGTTTTTAATTGTACCACTGCTGTCGTGTTCTGTCTTGCGTCTGACTGCTGCGTTCCATGTTACCATGTACCAGGCTGCTGAGTGCCTCACACTCCACGCTCTATTGTGTTCACACGTTACTTCATTTCTCTATTTATGATTAAGCGTCTGCGGCACACATTTAGTATTGCGTCTGTTGTATTATTTTGAGATACTAGGACGAGCCAATGCAATAACAATGTCATTAAAGTCCATCAATAAAATGTGAAATTTCATACCTTACACTTATTGTATATCTTCTTAATTATCAATTACAGTGACATTTGGGGGGCCATTCAGCATTGGACCCCTTTGAATTTTTAGATAATGTATTGCACCACCACATGGCAAACTAATCACACTTTTACATGCCAAATGATTTGCCCCCCATTCCAATAGCCTAGACAATGAGTACACATACTACTGGGAACATAAGCTATTGAGCATGGTCCTCCAATCCTAACAGTTTTATGACATATCCACGATTTCTCTTCCAGTCTATCCCATCTGCTTTCTTTCATTGTTGTGGGTGTTTCCCAGCCTTCTTTGTTGTAAGCATATCTCCTCCCAGGCAATGAGGTCAAATTGTTTATTTTTCTTGAGGCAGGGACCAATTAATTGTAAAATAGTAAACATTAAAATTGAGGTAGTTATTTTTACTTTCAAGATTACATATTTACTTTCCTTGCCTTCAATTACACCCATGCTAATAAAGTATTATAGAAGCACGAAAACTAGTTGTTAGTGACTACAGGAGGCTAAACAATGCGGATTCTCTTAGATGGAAATTAGAGTCTGGCAGATGGCGACACTCGTATATATTTTAATAGTCTGGTAGATGGCGACACTCGAGCAATAATTCATAAATGACGCTTAATTGATAAAATGTTGAAACCATTTCTTGCGTCAACACAAGTAATTTGGCACGTATATCTGAGACTGACAATCCATTGCCTCATTTATTCATCAATGCTAAGTTTTTCGCAAGTCACCAACACGGACTAGACGAGGACACGTGACACGACAACACGGACTGGACGAGGACACGTGACACGACAACACGGACTGGACGAGGACACGTGACACGACAACACGGACTGGACGAGGACACGTGACACGACAACACGGACTGGACGTGGACACTTGACACGACAACACGGACTGGACGAGGACACGTGACACGACAACACGGACTGGGCGAGGACACGTGACACGACAACACGGACTGGACGAGGACACGTGACACGACAACACGGACTGGACGAGGACACGTGACACGACAACACGGACTGGACGAGGACACGTGATACGACAACACGGACTGGACGAGGACACGTGACACGACAACACGGACTGGACGAGGACACGTGACACGACAACACGGACTGGGCGAGGACACGTGACACGACAACACGGACTGGACGAGGACACGTGACACGACAACACGGACTGGGCGAGGACACGTGACACGACAACACGGACTGGACGAGGACACTTGACACGACAACACGGACTGGACGAGGACACGTGACTACGACAACACGGACTGGACGAGGACACGTGACACGACAACACGGACTGGACGAGGACACGTGACACGACAACACGGACTGGACGAGGACACGTGACACGACAACACGGACTGGACGAGGACACGTGACACGACAACACGGACTGGGCGAGGACACGTCATACGACAACACGGACTGGGCGAGGACACGTGACACGACAACACGGACTGGGCGAGGACACGTGACACGACAACACGGACTGGACGAGGACACGTGACACGACAACACGGACTGGACGAGGACACGTGACACGACAACATGGACTGGACGAGGACACGTGACACGACAACACGGACTGGACGAGGACACGTGAACGACAACACGGACTGGACGAGGACACGTGACACGACAACACGGACTGGACGAGGACACGTGACACGACAACATGGACTGGACGAGGACACGTGATACGACAACACGGACTGGACGAGGACACGTGGCACGACAACACGGACTGGACGAGGACACGTGGCACGACAACACGGACTGGACGAGGACACGTGACACGACAACACGGACTGGACGAGGACACGTGACACGACAACACGGACTGGACGAGGACACGTGACACGACAACACGGACTGGACGAGGACACGTGACACGACAACACGGACTGGACGAGGACACGTGACACGACAACACGGACTGGACGAGGACACGTGACACGACAACACGGACTGGACGAGGACACGTGACACGACAACACGGACTGGACGAGGACACGTGACACGACAACACGGACTGGACGAGGACACGTGACACGACAACACGGACTGGGCGAGGACACGTGACACGACAACACGGACTGGACGAGGACACTTGACACGACAACACGGACTGGACGAGGACACGTGACTCGACAACGCCGAATGAGTCATCCGAAATATTTGAAAGATGCAAACATTTCTCTTGAGAGGTAAACAAGCGACATCAGACGAAACGTTGCACGAATCCGGTGCAATGGACCGAGAATAGTCCCTACGTCGAAAGTGACCCTTTACGTTATGCGCGTGCGCACACACCGAGCAATATACGACGTTTTGGTCTAATATGTTTATCTTTTTGTCTTGTTTTATTATTATGTTTACCTACAAATGATTGAAATATTTAACTTCAATGCATTATAATTACTATAACAAATCACTTTAGGAACAACGCACCTTTCTGGTCCGGTCCTGGCTAGCCTCGATTACCCAGGCTGTAGTTTTTAGCCCCTCAAATCCGCCTGGTAGTTTATGCTCTGCCGTTGTTCTCACTATCATCTCGGCGAAGTTACGCAGCCGAGCGACAGTCGGTGGTTAAGCGAGGCAACTAATTGGCTCTGGCTGTTGCCAACATTTACCGCGCCACTACTTTCATCCCCGTTACATCGTAACGATATACTTTCAAGGTATTCCAACATTGTTTATTCATAACATTATTACTTGTTCGTGCGCGCGTGTTGTGCAGTCGACTATAGAGCACGAAGCGCGGTGGTGCTGTTATTAGAACACCACGCGAACGGATCCGTCGACAATTCTGTTTACAGTGTTTCAGTTAAACCTGTTGTATGCATGAGCGCGGTGCTTTATAATTAATTGTGGATATTTGTGAGCGAATTACACTGTAGCAACGTGGTTCCCTAAGAAACCAGAATTGTGTTCATATGAACACGTCATCCAGCGAGCGATATTTAATACGCTTTGGGCATTGAGAACCGGATAACGCACTACCGGGTATATAAGAATTTATCTCTATCTAAATAATACACACGCACAAAGTCGCACTTCAAACAGGAGTGTTTGTCAAGTGTCACAAGCAGCCCTCCAACGTTGCGTTTACAGCGTCTGCATTTAGCATCAGAGGCAAAGATCAACTTGACAGATGACTGTGTAGGTCGGATTTCTTCACTATTACGAAGGTACGTTTTCATACGTTGTTACTGGTTACATACATATATAACTACACTCGAACTTCTTGACACTAGCAAAACGTTCCCTTGGATTGGATCGTCAAAATCACTCGCCTGCCGAACGAGTGATCAACGATAGGTCACGGCTTGCATAATTATGTTCATCTGTGTCACAATGGCGGCGTAATTTGCTATTGCTAACTAACGTGAGTAAGATGTCTTAGTTAAACTGAGCACAAGGAAAATATTTAGGACACACACAGACACAAATAGCTACGTCTAAGTAAGTCTTGTACTCTCATTGTTGGTTACACTATGATACACACCATACGATACACCATATTCGTATCGCGATGCGCTGCTATACACAATGACGGTAGGTAAAACGGTATTCGCGCCACCCTTATGAAGTAATAAGCGTCCAGCACAAACCACTACTGGTTGTGAATCGAGAACATGTCGAGTTATACCGTATAGTTATAGTATATGTATGTAATTATAAAAAAAACTAATTTATGCAATATGTACACACTATTCTGTTTTCAATAACCACAGCCCCATAACAGCTTAGTCTGCCACGTGTAACCAACAAAATGTGGACATGTTACTGTTCATTAAACTAATAGCAATCTGGAATTACCTGAAAGAATGCAAATGCAACATGGTGCTGCTGAGTTGAAACAATTGATATACTTCCACTACTGATTCATTTATATCGTTCACAATAAACAGACAGGTGTTTTACTGTTGTTATGCTATCTGTTCTAGTTAGCATCAATTGTAGTCTATGTCGCGATCTGTGTGTTGTATCGTATCGCGTAATGGTGTATCGTTCCGATCCTACTACACTCTACTACTAATGTGTACTAGTAGTACTACCAGTAGGTACTACTAGTAGTCTAGTACTAGAAGAACTACTACTGTGTTACTAAAGTAATCATGCTACTACTGCTATTACTACTACGTACTTACTACGATTACCACGTACTAACTACTGTTACTACAACTACTATTAATAATAATAATGATAATCGTTACAACGATTTGACTTTGTAATACGTCACTTCAACTTAAAACAAACATGCTGTTTCTTTACTTTAGAAATGTTTCTACATTTCAGCAACATGAGCGCTTGCGGAAGAAATACAAAGCCGCCTTTCTGCCGGCGTGTCGCAGACACCTTGTGCGTTTGGTGGAAGAACGTGTCGGTGGAACCGATCGTTTTACTCGTGTGTCTGGCTGACGGCCTGGCGAGACCCACCACCTCGGCACTCTGGTACAGGAAGGTCTGCCTGTCATCGTTCAATGCCAGCGTCTGTGACGAGTTAACGAACACGACATTCAATTTCAGCGCTGCCGAAGAAACAACACAGAAACAGACGTCGCAGTGGATGTTTTATGAAACCGTCTGCCACATAGTACCGGCGCTGCTACTAACTCTGTTGTTTGGTTCGTGGAGTGACAAAGTTAGTCGCAGAATCCCGTTGTTTCTACCCGTCGTTGGCCATTTGATCAGTTCCAGTAATTACCTGCTGAACGCCATCTTTCCAGGCGGACCGCTGTGGTTGCTTCTGATTGGTCAGTTCGTGCTCGGATGTTTTGGCGGGACGATGACGGTTCTGATGGGAGCGTTTAGTTATTTAGTCGACGTCTGCGCTAAAGATCAGCGGACATTTCGCATAGGGATTGTCGAGGCGATGTTGTTTGTGGGTGGCGGCGTGTCACACTTCGTCTCTGGCATCATTCTCGACCACACGAGCTACGTGTTTGTGTACTCGACGTGTATCGGGATGTATCTGGTCGTATTCGTCTACATCGCTGTGCTGCTGAACGATAAACCTCTCAAGGTTTGTGACAGCTCATAGCTCAGTTTCTATTTTGATTATAGTGGTCAATTAGAAGTAATAATTAGGATCGGTCTAAAAACATCTGTCACATACATAGCACGCACTTACGCACGCAAGCGTAGGTAGGTAGAAACCTGCGTTTCATCTTTAGGCCCTATTATAGGGCTTTAAAGTATGCTACCTTTGAAGCACAATCAGTTTAAGCGTAACTACTCACAAGCTGGCTACTTGCCTGTGTTAATGTCCTTTCGTTTACCACTGGCGTCTGACTTACCAAGAAAACGCACTAAGTTAATCTAGTTACAGTGGGCACATTCAGCCATGTCGGCATATCTACATGGTCTTGCAAGTTAATTATCTATTATTAATTTAAGTAATTTATTAAAATAAAAACCACACTATTTTTAAACACTGCACATTACATAGTCCCTGTGTAAGTACGTGTATGTATGTATGTATGTATGTATGTATGTATGTATGTATGTATGTATGTATGTATGTATGTATGTATGTATGTATGTATGTATGTATGTATGTATGTATGTATGTATGTATGTATGTATGTATGTATGTATGTATGTATGTATGTATGTATGTATGTATGTATGTATGTATGTATGTATGTATGTCAGCATGTATTTGATTTACACATTTCATTTGAAATTATGACAGACAACTACAACACCTGTATGCGACCAATCGACGCCTCGCATCCAAGAGTGTCCGACACAGTCCGCTCCCTCGGGGTGGGTGAGGTGGCGCTCCCTGGTGAACATACAACATATTAGAGGCGTCCTGGCGGTGGTAACGAAGACTAGAGAGCGCAAGAGAAAACTCTATCTCGGCCTACTACTTGCCTCTGTCTTCTTTTACATGATGGGCAAAGGTACGACAATCGCAAGCACAACCCCAGTTAACACAAATGTGCAGTTACGGAGTGAGTACTTGGTGATGAATATTCGCGTATTGAACTATAGTCTTCGCGTGTTAACTACTGTGTGGATTAATGCTTACCAGAGATGCCGAAATGGCGTTCGTTTGAACAGTGAAGTGCAAAGGGCTTTAACAAGTCATAATGACTGGATACTGTTGTGTATTTACAAGTTTTTACCTTTATTTTACTAATGTTAACATTCAGTAATCTATAATTATAGGATCAAAAAATGCAATTTCCAGTTTTTGATGGAGTTGTGTAAACACTACTTTTCTTGTAGCAGTTTCGAGAAATCTAACTGTAAACCTGGGCGGAATAATGCAACTGCTGAAATGTTAATGCCGCTCCTAGTACGTATAGAGTTAGTAAACCTGTTTATATAAGGTTTATTCCATGCTATTTATTCGATGTTTTGACTGCAGCGTCGTCCCTGTCGTACCTGTTCCTGCGCCACCCCCCGCTCAGCTGGACACAGACGCTGTACGGCGTCTACACTGGCGTGAGGTTCGCGTGCGGAGGGTTATTCCTTCTTCTCGTGTTGCCCATCGCGAAGCGCCTCGTGCACGTCCGTGACACGGCCGTCCTGCTCACGAGCGCCGTCAGTGCCGTCGTCTCTCAGGTCTACTTCGGCTTTTGTGTCACCACGTGGATGGTCTTCATTGGTGGGTCTCTAATTATTTGTCACTAGCGGGATATTTTTAGTAGGTCTGTGTTACTGTCTGGTTGGTCTTCATTGGTAGATCTCTACTTCTATGTCATACGAATACATTTATTTAAGGTAAAAACCTATATACAATTGGTACATACATTAGCACATCTAAGTAGTATATCAAAGATCAAAATATGTTAAAAATGAATAGATAACAAATAAATAAGGTTATAAGTTAGATAAATGTAAAATTGTAGAAAAACAGATAAAATAATGAGCAATATATAGGATGTGATTGTATAATAAATATGCAATTATTTCATGTAAATAAACACCGTTTGAAAAGTTATATAAACAACTTACTGACTTAAAAAATATATATATATAATAATAAATAAATAATAATAAAGTTATATGCGAGACATGATGACTATCTTATAGATTTACTGTGTACATCGAATTGGCCCTCCTAATCCACAGTGGGCCAATTCATGTCAATATATGGGTGGTTTTCATTTGTAAATCTCCAATTTGCGTTAATACCCATGCATGGCTGTAATTTGTAGGTCCCTAATTATTTGTAACTACAAAGATGGTCTTCGTTGATAGGTCTCTAATTCTGTGTTACTGTCAGGGTGGTCTTCATTGGCAGGTCTTTAATTGTGCAGCTTGTTGCATTTACGATGCTTTCTAAATAGTTATAGATAAGCGTGTCACATTGTCATTTCCCACGATCTGTCGGTTGACTATCCAGTGTGTCTCTTCCTCACAGTGCCTGTGATAGGTTTCTTTGACGGCGGCATAATGATCTGTATTCGGAGTTTGTCGTCCGGTATGGTTGAACACGACGAACAAGGTAAGTGAATGATGCTACTATCGAAGTGAGGCGTGGCAGGTTTGTTTACTTTAGGTGCCAGAAGAAACACTAAAAGCCGGTGGTCCCTTCTATCTGGTGTCTGTGCCAGGGGAAGTGAAGATCCCACACAGGGGGTAAATGTGTAACCTGACGTGAACTCAGTAATTATATAGAAAAGTCGAAAACCTATGTTCGACAATACTTTAGCCACAAATATGTGGCTAATACAGAGTGATGAGCTAACATAGAGTGATGAGCTAACATAGAGTGATGAGGTAACATAGAGTGATGAGCTAACATAGAGTGATGAGCTAACATAGAGTGATGAGGTAACATAGAGTGATGAGCTAACATAGAGTGATGAGCTAACATAGAGTGATGAGGTAACATAGAGTGATGAGCTAACATAGAGTGATGAGCTAACATAGAGTGATGAGGTAACATAGAGTGATGAGCTAACATAGAGTGATGAGCTAACATAGAGTGATGAGGTAACATAGAGTGATGAGCTAACATAGAGTGATGAGCTAACATAGAGTGATGAGCTAACATAGAGTGATGAGGTAACATAGAGTGATGAGGTAACATAGAGTGATGAGCTAACATAGAGTGATGAGGTAACATAGAGTGATGAGGTAACATAGAGTGATGAGCTAACATAGAGTGATGAGCTAACATAGAGTGATGAGGTAACATAGAGTGATGAGGTAACATAGAGTGATGAGGTAACATAGAGTGATGAGCTAACATAGATGATGAGCTAACATAGAGTGATGAGCTAACATAGAATGATGAGGTAACATAGAGTGATGAGCTAACATAGAGTGATGAGCTAACATAGAGTGATGAGCTAACATAGAGTGATGAGGTAACATAGAGTGATGAGCTAACATAGAGTGATGAACTAACATAGAATGATGAACTAACATAGAGTGATGAGGTAACATAGAGTGATGAACTAACATAGAATGATGAACTAACATAGAGTGATGAACTAACATAGAGTGATGAACTAACATAGAATGATGAACTAACATAGAATAATGAACTAACATAGAGTGATGAACTAACATAGAGTGATGAACTAACATAGAATGATGAACTAACATAGAATGATGAACTAACATAGAGTGATGAACTAACATAGAATGATGAGGTAACATAGAGTGATGAACTAACATAGAATGATGAACTAACATAGAGTGATGAACTAATATAGAGTGATGAGCTAACATAGAGTGATGAGGTAACATAGAGTGATGAGCTAACATAGAGTGATGAACTAACATAGAATGATGAACTAACATAGAGTGATGAGCTGACATAGAGTGATGAACTAATATAGAGTGATGAGCTAACATAGAGTGATGAGGTAACATAGAGTGATGAGCTAACATAGAGATGATGAGCGTAACATAGAGTGATGAGCTAACATAGAGTGATGAGTGACATAGAGTGATGAACTAACATAGAGTGATGAACTAACATAGAGTGATGAACTAACATAGAATGATGAGGTAACATAGAGTGATGAGGTAACATAGAGTGATGAGCTAACATAGATGATGAGCTAACATAGAGTGATGAGCTAACATAGAGTGATGAGCTAACATAGAGTGATGAGCTGACATAGAGTGATGAGCTAACATAGAGTGATGTAACATAAGAGTGATGAGGTAACACAGAGTGATGAGGTAACATAGAGTGATGAGCTAACATAGAGTGATGAGCTAACATAGAGTGATGAGCTAACATAGAGTGATGAGCTAACATAGAGTGATGAGCTAACATAGAGTGATGAGCTAACATAGAGTGAGCTAACATAGAGTGGCTAACATAGAGTGATGAGGTAACATAGAGTGGTGAGCTAAAATAGGTAATGAGGTAACAAGAGTGATGAGTAACATAGAGTGATGACCTAACATAGAGTGATGAGGTAACACAGAGTGATGAGGTAACATAGAGTGATGAGCTAACATAGAGTGATGAGCTAACATAGAATGATGAGATAACGTAGAGTGATGAGCTAACGTAGAGTAAAGAGCTAACATAGAGTGATGAGCTAACATAGAATGATGAGCTAACATATAGTTATGAGGTAACATATAGTTATGAGCTAACATAGAATGGTGAGCTAACATAGAATGGTGAGCTAACATAGAATGATGAGCTAACATAGAGTGATGAGCTAACATAGAGTGATGAGCTAACATAGAGTGATGAGGTAACATAGAGTGATGAGCTAACATAGAGTGATGAGCTAACATAGAGTGATGAGCTAACATAGAATGATGAGGTAACAGAGTGATGAGCTAACATAGAGTGATGAGCTAACATAGAGTGATGAGCTAACATAGAGTGATGAGGTAACATAGAGTGATGAGCTAACATAGAGTGATGAACTAACATAGAATGATGAACTAACATAGAGTGATGAGGTAACATAGAGTGATGAACTAACATAGAATGATGAACTAACATAGAGTGATGAACTAACATAGAGTGATGAACTAACATAGAGTGATGAGCTAACATAGAATGATGAGCTAACATAGAGTGATGAGCTAACATAGAGTGATGAGCTAACATAGAGTGATGAGCTAACATAGAATGATGAGCTAACATAGAGTGATGAACTAACATAGAGTGATGAGGTAACATAGAGTGATGAACTAACATAGAATGATGAACTAACATAGAGTGATGAACTAATATAGAGTGATGAGCTAACATAGAGTGATGAGGTAACATAGAGTGATGAGCTAACATAGAGTGATGAACTAACATAGAATGATGAACTAACATAGAGTGATGAGCTGACATAGAGTGATGAACTAACATAGAGTGATGAGCTAACATAGAGTGATGAGGTAACATAGAGTGATGAGCTAACATAGAGTGATGAGCTAACATAGAGTGATGAGCTAACATAGAGTGATGAGCTGACATAGAGTGATGAACTAACATAGAGTGATGAACTAACATAGAGTGATGAACTAATATAGAGTGATGAGGTAACACAGAGTGATGAGGTAACATAGAGTGATGAGCTAACATAGAGTGATGAGCTAACATAGAGTGATGAGTAACATAGAGTGATGCTAACATAGGTGATGAGCTGACATAAGTGATGAGCTAACATAGAGTGATGAGCTAACATAGAGTGATGAGGTAACACAGAGTGATGAGGTAACATAGAGTGATGAGCTAACATAGAGTGATGAGCTAACATAGAGTGATGAGCTAACAGAGAGTGATGAGCTAACATAGAGTGATGAGCTAACATAGAGTGATGAGCTAACATAGAGTGATGAGCTAACATAGAGTGATGAGGTAACATAGAATGATGAGGTAACATAGAGTGGTGAGCTAAAATAGAGTAATGAGGTAACACAGAGTGATGAGCTAACATAGAGTGATGAGCTAACATAGAGTGATGAGGTAACACAGAGTGATGAGGTAACATAGAGTGATGAGCTAACATAGAGTGATGAGCTAACATAGAATGATGAGATAACGTAGAGTGATGAGCTAACGTAGAGTAAAGAGCTAACATAGAGTGATGAGCTAACATAGAATGATGAGCTAACATATAGTTATGAGGTAACATATAGTTATGAGCTAACATAGAATGGTGAGCTAACATAGAATGGTGAGCTAACATAGAATGATGAACTAACATAGAGTGATGAGCTAACATATACTTATGAGCTAACATAGAATGATGAGCTAACATAGAGTGATGAGCTAACATAGAGTGATGAGCTAACATAGAGTGATGAGCTAACATAGAGTGATGAGGTAACATAGAGTGATGAGCTAACATAGAGTGATGAGCTATCATAGAGTGATGAGGTAACATAGAGTGATGAGGTAACATAGAGTGATGAGCTAACATAGAGTGATGAGGTAACATAGAGTGATGAGGTAACATAGAGTGATGAGCTAACATAGAGTGATGAGCTAACATAGAGTGATGAGCTAACATAGAGTGATGAGCTAACATAGAGTGATGAGCTAACATAGAGTGATGAGCTAACATAGAGTGATGAGCTAACATAGAATGATGAGGTAACATAGAGTGATGAGCTAACATAGAGTGATGAGCTAACATAGAGTGATGAGCTAACATAGAGTGATGAGGTAACATAGAGTGATGAGCTAACATAGAATGATGAACTAACATAGAATGATGAACTAACATAGAGTGATGAGGTAACATAGAGTGATGAACTAACATAGAATGATGAACTAACATAGAGTGATGAACTAACATAGAGTGATGAACTAACATAGAATGATGAACTAACATAGAATAATGAACTAACATAGAGTGATGAACTAACATAGAGTGATGAACTAACATAGAATGATGAACTAACATAGAGTGATGAACTAACATAGAATGATGAGGTAACATAGAGTGATGAACTAACATAGAATGATGAACTAACATAGAGTGATGAACTAATATAGAGTGATGAGCTAACATAGAGTGATGAGGTAACATAGAGTGATGAGGTAACATAGAGTGATGAGCTAACATAGAGTGATGAGCTAACATAGAGTGATGAGCTAACATAGAGTGATGAGCTGACATAGAGTGATGAACTAACATAGAGTGATGAACTAATATAGAGTGATGAGGTAACACAGAGTGATGAGGTAACATAGAGTGATGAGCTAACATAGAGTGATGAGCTAACATAGAGTGATGAGCTAACATAGAGTGATGAGCTGACATAGAGTGATGAACTATCATAGAATGATGAACTAATATAGAGTGATGAGGTAACACAGAGTGATGAGGTAACATAGAGTGATGAGCTAACATAGAGTGATGAGCTAACATAGAGTGATGAGCTAACAGAGAGTGATGAGCTAACATAGAGTGATGAGCTAACATAGAGTGATGAGGTAACATAGAGTGATGAGCTAACAAGTGATGAGGTAACATAGAATGATGAGGTAACATAGAGTGGTGAGCTAAAATAGAGTAATGAGGTAACACAGAGTGATGAGCTAACATAGAGTGATGAGCTAACATAGAGTGATGAGATAACACAGAGTGATGAGGTAACATAGAGTGATGAGCTAACATAGAGTGATGAGCTAACATAGAATGATGAGCTAACATATAGTTATGAGCTAACATATAGTTATGAGCTAACATAGAATGGTGAGCTAACATAGAATGGTGAGCTAACATAGAATGATGAACTAACATAGAATGATGAGCTAACATATACTTATGAGCTAACATAGAGTGATGAGCTAACATAGAGTGATGAGCTAACATAGAGTGATGAGCTAACATAGAGTGATAAGCTAACATAGAGTGATGAGGTAACATAGAGTGATGAGGTAACATAGAGTGATGAGCTATCATAGAGTGATGAGGTAACATAGAGTGATGAGCTAACAGAGAGTGATGAGCTAACATAGAGTGATGAGGTAACATAGAGTGATGAGCTAACATAGAGTGATGCGCTAACATAGAGTGATGAGGTAACATACAGTGATGAGGTAACATAGAGTGATGAGCTAACATAGAGTGATGAGCTATCATAGAGTGATGAGGTATCATAGAGTGATGAGCTAACATAGAGTGATGAGGTAACATAGAGTGATGAGGTAACATAGAGTGATGAGCTAACATAGAGTGATGAGCTATCATAGAGTGATGAGGTAACACAGAGTGATGAACTAACACAGAGTGATGAGCTAACATAGAGTGGTGAGCTAACATAGAGTGATGAGCTAACATAGAGTGATGAGGTAACATAGAATGATGAGCTAACAGAGAGTGATGAGCTAACATAGAGTGATGAGCTAACATAGAGTGATGAGCTAACACAGAGTGATTAGCTAACATAGACTGATGAGCTAACACAGAGTGATAAGCTAACATAGTGTGATGAGCTAACATAGAGTGATGAGCTAACACAGAGTGATGAGCTAACACAGAGTGATGAGCTAACATAGAGTGATGAGCTAACACAGAATGATGAGCTAACATAGAGTGATGAGCTAACATAGAGTGATGAGCTAACACAAAGTGATGAGCTAACACAGAATGATGAGCTAACACAAAGTGATGAGCTAACACAGAATGATGAGCTAACATAGAGTGATGAGCTAACACAGAGTGATGAGCTAAATAGAGTGATGAGCTAACACAGAATGATGGGGCAACATAGAGTGATGAGCTAAACAGAGTGATGAGCTAACACGGGTGATGAGCTAACACGGGGGGATGGCTAACATGGAGTGATGACTAACATAAGTGATGAGCTAACACAGAAAGATGAGCTAACATGGGATGAGCTAACACAGAATGATGAGCTAACATAGAGTGATGAGCTAACACAGAATGATGAGCTAACACAGAATGATGAGCTAACATAGAGTGATGAGCTAACACAGAGTGATGAGCTAACATAGAGTGATGAGCTAACACAGAATGATGAGCTAACATAGAGTGATGAGCTAACACAGAGTGATGAGCTAACACGGAGTGATGAGCTAACACGGAGTGATGAGCTAACATGGAGTGATGAGCTAACATAGAGTGATGAGCTAACACAGAATGATGAGCTAACATAGAGTGATGAGCTAACACAGAATGATGAGCTAACATAGAGTGATGAGCTAACACAGAATGATGAGCTAACACAGAATGATGAGCTAACATAGAGTGATGAGCTAACACAGAGTGATGAGCTAACATAGAGTGATGAGCTAACACAGAATGATGAGCTAACATAGAGTGATGAGCTAACATAGAGTGATGAGCTAACATAGAGTGATGAGCTAACAGTAAGATAAGAAGAAATGGAACATCCAAAGTCATGTTTAAAAGTGCCCAATCCATTCGTTTGCCCATCGGCCAATCCAAATCTTTTATGTCCTGGTGTGTGAAAAACAAGTCACGTTTTTGCGTAAACATACGGTGCTATCATTGGGGAGTACTTGATACCTTTGTTTTGTGTTAAATTATTAAGAAACGCGAGAACCAAAACACTTGAATGAATAATGCAGTGTTAATGTAAAAGTTTGTAAACTCCGTATTCACTGGGGATGATCGTGTTGCAGGCAAGGTGTTTGCCCTGATCGCCATCTTGGAGAACATAGCTGCTCTGTCGACGTCGTACCTCTACGACTCCGTCCTGTACCGACGCACCGTGCACTTCTTCGCCGGGTTTACGTTTGTCTTCGGCGGAGGCGTCCAGCTGTTTGCGCTCGCGATTTTCATGTGAGTTGCGCTTGCCGGAATAAAGTTATTGTTACAGCTAATTCGCAATGGATAAACTAGTTAAGTCGTCCTTCTCGTCTGTGGCCGAACGTCATTGTTAATGTCGTCGTCGGAACTTAAAAAATCGACTTGAATAGCGAGATGACCTTGTTACCTGAATAAGTTTGCTGATCTGCATGGTAATGATTACCTCTGGTCATCTCAATTGCGAAATGGCTGTACTGTTGAGGTGGCCGTAATGCAAGGTTTGCATTTGTTTATTTTTGATCTATTTACAAGTTCGAACGCCACACAATGGCCCTGTATTTGTCTTTCAAGAGGATTTTATTGAAATAGAGAACGTTTAGAAACAGTAATGAAACCATCGCTCTACTTCCTGCCAATCCAAACAGTTATCTGTGCCGTGTAGTGTCGTCACTTCCGCTGTGGTTGCGTCGTTCTGACCCAGTATACTTAACTGTCCCAGTATGTGTGACTCTCCCAGTATACACAGCAGCGTACATAGAAAAATTTAACTAATTCCAAATGTGTTTTCGGTTACAGATACCTTCACGTGGCGTTCAAATGTGAGACGGTTTATGGCGCGATGGAGGAACGGAGCGAGGAAGTGGATTATGGTAAACACACACGCAGCACGCACGTACACACAAAACCACACACACACACACACACACACACACACACACACACACACACACACACACACACGTACCACAAGCGCACACGTACACACGCACACACGCACGCACACACACGCACACGCACACGCACACACACACACACACATACACATCACACACACACGCACGCACACATACGCACACACACAGACACACGCACGCACGCACCACACACACATACACTCACACATACTCATTCACACACACATACACTCACATGTACTCACGACACACACACACACACACACACACACACACACACACACACACACACACACACACACACACACACACACACACACACACACACACACACACGCACGCACACAACACACACACACGCACACGCACGCACGCACACGCAAAAAAAAAAACACGCACGAAAACACGCACACGCACGACGCGCACGCGCACGCGCACGCGCACGCACACGCACACGCACACGCACACGCACACGCACACGCACACGCACACGCACACCGACAAATAGACAAGCGCGCACGACAAGGACAGAACAACAATAAATGGTACTGAAACGTTCAGTGCGTTGTAGAAAAAACAAAACATTTTATCGCAACACATAACACAATAAGTTGTACAATGTCTTCTGCGACTCGTTTACACTGCTGTAAAGTAAACCATTGGTGTAAACACGGCAGCAATTTCGTTTTGTGGTGAACCTATGTACTGGTGATGGTAATTTGGCGGGATACGTTCTGGGTTGGTAATAACACCGGCTTATATCTTAAACATGAACACAGCGATATCCTGTTTCAAACTTGAGATTCTGAGTTAAAACGAAATCGCCAAAAATGGCATTATTTTACAGAACAAACGGGTTAACACTCGGTGGCGCAGCTGGAGGGCGCCACTGGAGCCTCGTCTGTAATGACGTCACTCTGCTTACAGACAGCGACGTCGACGACACCGTTTTGTTCGACTGGCACCTGCAACCCGTGTCAACACGTGAGCACTGGCAGAACAAACGACCGTCGACGTAACCGCGGAAACGATTAACGTCAACAGACGTCACTACATTGTCATGACGTCATATTAACGATATAGACGCCAGCTGATGGCGTAATAATTTCCGGTTGCACAGCGTGGCTGTGTGCCTACATCACGCTCGCAATTGTGCCCGTGAAAATTCGACAACAGTGCTGATAATGGCTATATATGTGAATTGCATTATTATTGGTGAATGACATCTCATTATGTCAAACATTTCCGTACACAGTTGGGATTTTATAAAAAAAAAATAGTTTTTCATAAAGACAAACTACTGTGGTCATAATTCTAGCAAAATATGCGACGAAATGCAAGCAAGCATGAAATGTTTGGGACCCATTTTAGTGGCTTGGTGAGGCTCTTGCTAGGCAACGGGTCATGTGATGTAAATGTTAACAATTGCAACAAAAATATAAACAAACAAACATATAATGCTTGTACAACTCTCTCACTCATTAACTCACTCACTCACTCACTCACTCACTCACTCACTCACTCACTCACTCACTGAAGGACACTCATTTACTCATACAATCACACGCATCTGTACTGACGGGAGAATCAATTCTCATTATACGAAACTCTTAGTTTCTTGTATAACAATTCTATATATCGTGCTGCCAACGTTGTTTTGTTTTCTTTTAACTGTAGATTAATATGTTTAATGTTTTCCTGTGAACTTTTATAAGTAGAACAATAGTTAGTATCAAGTATTTCCGTTTATGTTCCTCTCGGGAACCACTTAAATTAAATATAGAAGTATGATTATTCGTTTATTCCCTGACCACAGCTCGTTTTGTCTTTCGAACAAGGCGTGTTTCAAGCGAATATCTGATGTAATTTTCCACATGCTCGCATTTACGGCGCAGGTTGCATTTCACACATAAAATGTCTTTAAAAGCATGAAATAAAAACATGCAGTATTCGTGTTACTTATTAACCAACCATACGCCCTGAATTAGCATGTAATTGTGCGACAACTTAGGCTGGTAATCTGTTGTTGAAACTAACGTGAAGAAAACTATAGCTGTACGAATCAAATGGCGCCCAATTAACGATTATACACTGGAACAAAGAAAACAACAGTACAAACAATTTGTTGTCGTATGTTTGAAAAGGGATATAAGGTATATAATTAAATAACGCAGTGTTGCAGTGGTTAAAGTTTCAGATTCTCGACTAAGAGAACCCTGATTCGAATCTTGCGCTGCCATGTCAAACTTTGGGCAAGTTTGTTTACTCTACATTGCTCCAGTTCACTTGGCAGTATTCACGAGTGACTGCCTATCGACAGTGGTGGATGCTTGTGTAAGAACAATCTTCGCGCATTAATTGCAGATTAGCTGAATGCTTTCCAGAGAAGCCAAGATGGCGTTCGATTGAAGACGTCTGCTAAACAGTAAAATATAAAGTGCGTTGAACAATCCTAAGGACTGGGCACTGCGCTATATAGGAACTTACCTTTATTATTTAAAAATGCTTATTCAATACGACAAAATGTGTTGCTCGTTGGAATAAGGTAACTTCTTCGGTTCTTAAATCTTTGGGGATCGTTATCTGGTGATAATTATAAATATGTATAAGCCATGTTAAAATCGTCAACAGATGGGTATCCCAGACAGCTGAGATGGACAAGAAAGGTTATAACGTGAAATGTATGAAACAATGTTCTTTTTGCAGCAAATTGCTGGCCAAATGTGCTAAATTTAGTTGTATATGCTACACCGAATATACATTTGGGTAATCGAAACCAGTATGTAATTTCCTTGTAACAAAGACTATCGTTGGCTCTTTCTGAATAGCAAAGTTACAGTAAGAGCTTATTTATTTATTTATGTAAGCATGGACAGCTTTAGAGACGCTTCGTACACTTTTTCATAAGGAGGCGTGGGTCTAGTATCACATACCCACTTATGCCGTGCGGTAGGATCAACAAGGAAAAATACGACAACGACGCCTTCATCATACAACGGACTTATATAGTCTCGAACTACGTGTGTATTAATCATAGAGCAGATCGACATAGTCCTTTACTAGCGGCGGCAACTGCAGGAACTCTATGCCTCGCGGTAGGTTGTCACTGAGCAGCAGGGCGTGTCTGATGACGAGACGACACTGGTGCTTCAGACTCGACGCGTGAATGTAGCGGTCTGGTGGCAGGAACCGCTGTACGTCCGCCGTCAACAGGAGAAGATCGTCGATGTCTATATCGCCCGCCCGCTGCAAGAGCTGCCCGATGAAGACGTCGGCTCCGTTCCGGATGACGTGTGGATGCATGTAGTGCCTCGCGCGGCAGAAGTACCTCAGCAGTGTCGTGTCCGTCACCAATTGTCGGTCTACGCCGTTGCGTTGCCACAACAGACAGAAGTCGATGTGCATGCACACGGCCCACAGGTAGAAACACGACGGGTGAACGCCGCAGCGAAGCACGTCTAAGACGAGCTGGGCATCCTGGAGGTGGTACAAGGCCTGGTAGATGAGGGTTGGCTGTGTGGTCCCCACGGCACCCTTCGCCGTCGTCATCGGCAGGTCGAGGAAGTACCTCCCCGCACCCGGCGTCCACGGCTCGTGCGCCGGAAGTCGCCAACCGGCCACCGCGCGCAGCATGTAGTCCGTCTTCCGGCGCGTCACATCATCCAGCTCCCCGCTGTCGACGTGGTCAAACAGGAACGCCTCCCTATCGACGATACGACGCACGGAATAGAGCGCGCCCAGAACCAGTCTGACTGTGTCTCTGTCGTCCGGCCGGAACGAGGCCAGGATGTCGATCAGCTCCAGTATCAGCATCCGGTTGACGTCACGCTTCGTGTCGTCCGTGCAGCCGATCACGAAGCGGACGACGTCCTTAGCCACGCCGGCGGGGTCCACCGATTTCGCGGCGATCTTCTCGCGGAGCTCGCTGCCGACGTCACGCACGAGCTGCTGGTCGGGCGTCGCGTCGAAACAGTGCGACTGCCAGACGCGCGCGAACTCGGAGTTTTCCGGTTTTCGCCGGTGTTTCCGCGACAGCTTCCCCCGCAGCCAGTTCATCGCGCCGGCGCCGGGTGGAGCGCAACTGTCGGTGACGTCGTACGTTTTGTGGCAGTTACGTCGACGCTAGTCACGTGATCGATACATACACATGACCTGGTAGCGTTGCTATGCTCACATACGTAAGCGCCTACGCATAGATTCATAGTTAAGTTACTGCACAATTTCGTGATCGGGTCAATTTTTGTTGTGGTAACATATGTGAATGTTTTCAAACTCTCCTAAATTAAGGTAATAATTGTCTGATACCGGAAGATGTTCTGCGTAAGGCGGCAACGCAATAAGTCGATATAGTGGCTGTAATAAAATGGATACTTAAGGCAGTATTGTCTTATGTTGACATACTGACTGCATGCTCAGGGTAAGAAAAACAGTACGTAACGGCTGTCAGATTCAGGATCAATAAGACAATGCTGCCTTAAGTCCATGTGGTGACATTTGTGTGCAGGGTGTCTTAAAACGACACCGTGGCTGTCTCGCTAAAGTAACTTAGACAATACTGCATCAAGTCGGCAAAGTGGCTGTTACGTTCAACGTAGGTAAGACAGTATTACCTTAAGTTGATGAAGTGGCTACTGCCCTCGAGGTAAGTAAGACATGAGTGCTTTAAGTCGACACACTGGCTGTAATACGTGTACCGCGTATGACAACCAGTCAGGTGCAGATTGATTAATGGATCTCTCATTTTGAACAAGCTTGTCACGATTGTATGCATCTAAAATTGACGCTGCGGACGAGTTC
>JAODUO010000195.1:340000-345000 GCA_025642075.2 Ridgeia piscesae
TACACATTACAAGGAAAACGTCAATATACTGACACATAACTCGGTTTACAACAAAACATAATCACTACATATAAAATAACTCAGAAAACAAAGTTATGACACCCATCACGGCTTAACTCATAGTACAGAAACTGTACTTCATACATACACAGTTGCTGCGGCGGTACACATTATAGCTTACATATTACTAAAAACACGTCAGTATCGGGTAACGGCTTAGCAACTCCTGCATGTGACACAAGAGAGAAGACCGTCACCGGCATCACTGTCACACCGGTGACGTCATCGTGATCCTAGAAGGGACACATTTGTCATAAGCGGTGTGAAATGATGAACACATGCCAAAACGTTTATACCCCACACAGTAGGTTACCCGCGCACTCGCACACATTTACACACATACATACAAAATACATATATCATACACATACACCCCCTCACTAAATACACACTTCACACAATACACAAAAAACACTCACACATATACATGTCGTGTATCACCCTAATTCACACACGAAAACATTTATACACTCACGCACACACATTTTCACTCATCCAATTACACTCACATCCATACATATACATATATCCTCACAAAACCCACCCACTACCCCCATACACACTTACACACACAACACATACATAAACACATACACACACACATACTAACACCATACACACACACACATACATATACACACACATCACACACAAACACACATCACACTACACACACATACACATACATGTATACATCACACATACATACACGTCACTAACCCCCTAATTACACACACAAAAACATGTATACATCACACGTCACACGCACAATTACATTCACATTACACACACGTCCTAAAAACCTACTCATTCACACGTCCTACACTCCTTACCACTACACTCATCCATACATTATACACTCACACATACGTCTACAATACACTTACCTTACACCCACTACTTGACATACATGATACTTCGCACAAACACACTCTATTATATATCACTCACATCCACACATAGACATATATCCTCACACACCCACTCACACATACCCACACCGTCACTAACACCCATACACACTTACACACACATACACATACATGTATACACTCACACATACCACACCGTCACTAACACCCATATACACTTACAAACACATACACATACATATATACACTCACACATACCCACACCGTCACTAACACCCATACACACATACCCACACCGTCACTAACACCCATACACACTTACACACACACACACATACATATATACACTCACACATACCCACACCGTCACTAACACCCATACACACTTACACACACATACACATACATATATACACTCACACATACCCACACCGTCACTAACACCCATACACACTTACACACACATACACATACATATATACACTCACACATACCCACATAAACACTCTCTCACACGCACATACACACAACGTAAATACACAGAACGCAAATACACACACGCACGCACGCACGCACACACACACGCACACACACGCACACACACGCACACATACACGCACACAGACACGCACATATACACACACACACAAAACCCCGCACTACCCCCAACACCTTCCACACATCATACATACATATATCACAAATACACCAACATTACAGCACACACAACGTAAATACACAGAACGCAAATACACCTTCAAATAATCAAATAAAACTCTGACGTCATCAACATATAAGCACAAATGCGTTGGCCCTTTGAGTGTTTATGTTAAATAATAATTCATATGAAGTCAGTTAACTACGTAACAAAAACATATTAATATTCACTACGCTTGCGTGCATCCTTCGCCGTTACTCAAAGTACAATCTCCCACCAAGCCAGGGTTGATGTACACGCTGACTGTCATCACAATGTTTTATACAATCTCCAGGCAGACAGACGTGGTAATAGCGATTAGTGGGCTCAACATTGCTTTTGATATCGACAACATGTAGAATAGGCAGTTGTGTAACCTAATACACAAACGAACGTTAATAAGGTAGCAGTATTTCTAGCCAACTGTTCTAAACCGAATTAAGAGAATTCTAACAAAAAGGACTTCCGCAAACTTGATAAATATGAGCTAAATTTCCTTTTTTAATCAGGATATTTCGTAACTTTTGTTGTGTTATTGCTCAGTTTCAAATGCCAACAACTGATGGTAGTTGTTACGTATATTATATGAACAGATATAGTTTCTTTTGAAACGACCTTATGAGTGTGTTAATAGTTTTGCTTACGTTTGTAGTTGCCCATTGTTCGAAGTAATAATGACGTCATCGTCACCGATAATCACTGCAAAGGAAATTTTTTTTACTAGAGGCAGATACTGTGCCAATGTCGAGGCGACATCCATTGTAGACAACGATGGAGAAAAATTAGAGAAAATCGAAAAGGGTGGGAAAGGGGGAAAATTGGTCGGATGTAAGGAAGAGTTTGACCAAGGCCAAGCCTGTAACTAATGTTCACTGTAATTATCACTGATTACAAAAATATCAGCATATTTTTCTCCGTCATGTTTAATCTATCTCAAGTAGCCATATTACACCAAGTTTAAAAAATATAACTATTATCGTAATTAATTACAATGACACAATTTGTTTTATTACACTTTTAAAACGTACCTTCGGTGGTCATCACTTCCTCCGGCTTACGTAGGTCTGTGTCACGGTGCATGTGTCGGTGCATCCATCTGGAACGGTGATCGACACGCACGACTTAACACGCTAGATAACACGACAGCGGCTGGCGTAGAAGTCGCCTGGTCAACAGCAACAGCTAAGAATGTGGTCAAGAAACGGTCGACACACTTATTATGTGTACATCCACTGGTCAAGGGGACACATTGCCGCAAACCATGGGTCATTGCGCTGGTCGACGTAACCTCTGGGTGATCTTATAATCAATTATACAATCAACTTATTTCAAAACACACAATATGAAAAACAAAAAAAAGTCAAGCAAATAACTACTTCATAATAAGTCACGTGGTATGATATACAGTCATGAAGAAATATGCTTTGAGAAGACGTAGACGTGAAGTTCTGCCCTAGCTCGTCTCCCCAAACAGTGGAAGTGGGCGAAATCGGACTATGAAATCATTCCAATTAACTTCGCCAAGTTTGAAGACGGATACGCGACTGGTGGGAATCCCGATATAATGATACATTCGGATCCTAAACATTGCATCTGACACGAGCTGCGAGTGGCTGATATCACGCAAAATTATATCACATGGCCTGAGGCCGATCATACTTCCCGTGAGCGAATTCATTGACACGGGCTACAAGAGCAGTTTTGCAAAGGGATGTGCCAGGGTAGTGAAGGCTGTAAGACGTCATCAGCAACAGCGACCCCTGGCGCTACGAGGATGAGGCGACACACTAAGCCGAATGTGTGAAATAGTGTGTAAGTTGTCTGACCCGTTGTCTAAAATGCCAGATTAATAGTTAGCACCAAAATCATAACTATAATGACTAAAATTAAAATGCCGGAGGAGTAAAACTGATCCGCACAACTGCGGGGAACTGTTATTGTGTCAGTCTATGTCGTTGTGCAACAATACCAGATATCTGAGCACGTTTTGACATAATCCAGCTTCTTTTACCGTAGTAATATATTAATAAAATTATATATTTGAAACATTCCTTACGAATGCAGATCACACTAAAAAACGTACTAAAAAAACCAACACCAAAACGGACAACAACCCTGCTCAACAACAACGTCAAAGTGGTACTCACACGGCCAGCGATACTGGGACAAGACAAAATATGGCTCCAATAAGAAAACAGAGGCCGTTCCAGAAGTGTAGCGTGTATGGGTAGAGGTTGTTGAATAGCGTCGAACTGGCGATCTCGGCCAGACCCTGCATGCCGGCGAACAGGGCGAACACTTGACCTGGAGTCAGACCACATTTGCATTTTCCATAGGCGACCATTATAACGTTTCCTTCATTTCCTATTAATCTTGAGCAGCTCTGTTATTAACAATTTTACAGCGTATTTACCCTCCATAGACAGACGTTCTGTGAAAAATTCGTGAACCTTTAATATCTCAGGCTCCCACAAACTTCTTTCAACAGCATTTCTAATCACTCCACACTACATATGTGCTCACAGAAATTCAGACAACTTGCATAATGCTTCTTTTAAGGGGTACTCTTTGGTCGCACGGGGAATGGCGGATGAGCACCTTATTGTGGTCTTACATCACCTGTGGAACACGCGAGAACTGTGCGAAAGTACGGGCACTACAGGACATAGCATGGAGAAACCATTTTGCAAAATGTCACTGGGGTGACATGGAAGTAGTGTCATCGTTAACACTAAAAGGGATACTCCAGTCAGTGAGAAGTTCACATATGTATACTATATTCGTTGTGCCTAGTAATTGTGCACAAAGATCGTTAATAAACAATCAGTTGTAGTTTAATGGCATCACAAACATGCTATCTTAGATTAAGAGCGCTGCTATCTTGAGACTTATGCGCCACGCAAATCGTTTACGCCACTGGCGCATTGTTGAAAAAGGCAAGGATTGGCGGAATTTTCGCTAATAATTGTGATAGTGACGTAAGCAATCCGCGACGTATTGGATACATCAAATACCATTGGACAGGTGTAGGATGTTCGAACGTGCATGCGCTAGTGACGTAAGCGGTTTACGTCACTGGCGCATAAGTCTCAAGATGACAACGCCCTGAATCCAACATGTAGTGTGTCTGGTACAATTATACTATAATTAATTTCTTATTAACGATCTTTGTGCACAATTACTATGCACAACCAATATATTATATAGATGTAAGTAAATGCTGTGAATCTCTCACTGACTGGAGTAGCCCTTTAAAAAAATTAACATTGGATTTTGTTTAAATAAAAAGTTTCCTTCAGATTCCTTTTTCGTCTTATTGAGACATACACCAGATAGTTGGATTATAAGTCACTCTGGCTCCACCACTGAGT
>JAODUO010000195.1:350000-397500 GCA_025642075.2 Ridgeia piscesae
TTAAAAATAGGCAAGTCTTTAGTTTTACTTTAATATTTTGCGGAGGTGGAATACACCGACCTGCATACAGCAGTCAAATGCGTCTCCGTTATCATCTCGGCATCAAACTGGACACCAAGATTACGACCACTGTGAGTCACCCTGACCCAACAGTCACCAAATACGTAACGCACGCAGCTGCACTTTCTTTACCTGTTGAGCTCAACCGAATGCGATTTCTTCTGTTTTAAAGTAATTTAACTTCAATGGGTTCCACATCCTGTACGCAAATATCCACTATTGCCAGACGCTCAGACATGCAACGACCATCCCCAAGCCTCGGCATGGCAGTCCAGTGCTCTAACCCGGGTTTCCTCGACTGAGAGTCCGAGGCTCGAGCCGCTGTGCTTCGTTAGATGAATGAAGAGTCCTTCGACGTCGGTACAACTGTGAAGCTCTCGACCAACTAGTCTCGCTTAATCCGCTGTCGCTCGGCTGTGTAACTTCGCTGAGAAGACAGTCTGGTGACTTCGCCGGCTTTTGAATGTTATCTCAAACAAAATGCTGCCACGACACGGAGCCTAGGTAATCGAGGCTAATCTTGCCATAAGTCCTGTTTCACAAACAACTGGATATTTGTATTTTTTTATTTGTGTGTGAATATAAGTTTAACGTTGAGTACTTTTAATAGTACGGTTTATCCTATAAAAGTATATTCTTATTTTTGTTTTTATTTCGTAGTTGGCTTGAGAGCCAGCGTCCTGCCATATCCTGGGTGAAGCCGCCCTGGTGGCAACCTCCACAGAGCATTAATTCCCCCGGCGGATGTAAGGCTAACAACTACTGCCACCAGGCGGAACCTGGATAACCGAGGCTACCGACCAATTTGACAAGAGAGGAGGGCTGAGGAGAAGAGGGCTGAGAAGAA
Organism: Ridgeia piscesae; assembly: GCA_025642075.2. Taxonomy (NCBI): domain Eukaryota; kingdom Metazoa; phylum Annelida; class Polychaeta; order Sabellida; family Siboglinidae; genus Ridgeia; species Ridgeia piscesae. Next base: position 350,908 of record JAODUO010000195.1, read on the forward strand.
GAGGGCTGAAGAAAAGAGGACTGAGAAGAAGAGGGCTGAAGAGAAGAGGGCTGAAGAAAAGAGGGCTGAGGAGAAGAGGGCTGAAGAGAAGAGGAATGTGGAGAAGAGGACTGAGAAGAAGAGGGCTGAAGAAAAGAGGACTGAGAAGAAGAGGGCTGAAGAGAAGAGGGCTGAAGAAAAGAGGGCTGAGGAGAAGAGGGCTGAAGAGAAGAGGACTGTGGAGAAGAGGGCTGAGGAGAAGAGGGCTGAAGAAAAGAGGGCTGAGGAGAAGAGGACTGTGGACAAGAGGACTGAGGAGAAGAGGACTGTGGAAAAGAGGACTGCAGAGAAGAGGACTGTGGAGAAGAGGACTGAGGAGAAGAGGACTGTGGAGAAGAGTGCTGAAGAGAAGAGGGCTGAGGAGAAGAGGACTGTGGAGAAGAGGACTGTGGAGAAGAGGACTGAGGAGAAGAGGACTGTGGAGAAGAGGACTGAGGAGAAGAGGACTGTGGAGAAGAGGACTGTGGAGAAGAGGACTGAGGAGAAGAGGACTGTGGAGAAGAGGACTGTGGAGAAGAGGACTGAGGAGAAGAGGACTGTGGAGAAGAGGACTGTGGAGAAGAGGACTGAGGAGAAGAGGACTGTGGAGAAGAGGACTGAGGAGAAGAGGGCTGAGAAGAGGACTGAGGAGAAGAGGATTGTGGAGAAGAGGACCGAGGAGAAGTGGGCTGAGGAGAAGAGGACTGGGGAAGAGTATTGAGGAGAAGAGGGCTGAAGAGAATAGGGCTGAAGAAAAGAGGGCTGAGGAGAAGAGGGCTGAAGAGAAGAGGGCTGAGGAGAAGAGGGCTGAACAGAAGAGGGCTGAGGAGAAGAGGGCTGAAGAGAAGAGTGCCGAGGAGAAGAGGGCTGAGGAGAAGAGGGCTGAAGAGAAGAGTGCTGAAGAGAAGATGGCTGAGGAGAAGAGGGCTGAGGAGAAAAGGGCTGAAGAGAAGAGTGCTGAAGAGAAGAGGGCTGAGGAGAAGAGGACTGGGGAGAAGAGTACTGTGGAGAAGAGGACTGGGGAGAAGAGGACTGAGGAGAAGAGGGCTGAGGAGAAGAGGACTGAAGAGAAGAGTGCTGAGGAGAAGAGGGCTGAGGAGAAGAGGGCTGAGGAGAAGAGGGCTGAAGAGAAAAGTGCTGAACAGAAGAGGGCTGAGGAGAAGAGGACTGAGTAGAAGAGGACTGAGGAGAAGAGTACTGTGGAGAAGAGGACTGGGGAGAAGAGGACTGAGGAGAAGAGGGCTGAGGAGAAGAGGGCTGAGTAGAAGAGGGCTGAGGAAAGAGGGCTGAAGAGAAGAGTGTTGAACAGAAGAGGGCTGAGGAGAAGAGGACTGAGGAGAAGAGGACTGAGGAGAAGAGTACTGTGGAGAAGAGGACTGGGGAGAAGTGGACTGATGAGAAGAGGGCTGATGAGAAGAGGGCTGAGTAGAAGAGGGCTGAGGAGATGAGGGCTGAAGAGCAGAGTGCTGAACAGAAGAGGGCTGAGGAGAAGAGGACTGAGGAGAAGAGGACTGAGGAGAAGAGGGCTGAGGAGAAGAGGACTGAGTAGAAGAGGACTGAGGAGAAGAGGACTGAGGAGAAGAGGACTGAGGAGAATAGGGCTGAGGAGAAGAGGGCTGAGGAGAAGAGGGCTGAAGAGAAGAGGGCTGAGGAGAAAAGGGCTGGAGAGAAGAGTGCTGAACAGAAGAGGGCTGAGGAGAAGAGGACTGAGGAGAAGAGGGCTGAGGAGAAGAGGGCTGAGGAGAAGAGGGCTGAAGAGAAGAGGGCTGAGGAGAAGAGGGCTGAAGAGAAGAGGGCTGAAGAGAAGAGGGCTGAGGAGAAGAGGCCTGAAGAGAAGAGGGCTGAAGAGAAGAGGACTGAGGAGAAGAGGGCTGAGGAGAAGAGGGCTGAGGAGAAGAGGGCTGAAGAGAAGAGGGCTGAGGAGAAAAGGGCTGGAGAGAAGAGTGCTGAACAGAAGAGTGCTGAACAGAAGAGGGCTGAGGAGAAGAGGGCTGAAGAGAAGAGGCTGAGGAGAAGAGGGCTGAAGAGAAGAGGCTGAAGAAGGGCTGAGGAGAAAAGGGCTGGAGAGAAGAGTGCTGAACAGAAGAGGGCTGAGGAGAAGAGGGCTGAGGAGAAGAGGGCTGAGGAGAAGAGGGCTGAGAGAAGAGTGCTGAGAGAAGAGGGCTGGAGAAGAGGCTGAGGAAAGAGGCTGAGGAGAAGAGGCTGAGGGAAGAGGGCTGAGAGAAGAGGGCTGAAGAAAGAGGGCTGAGGAGAAGAGGGCTGAAGAAAAGGACTGAGGAGAAGAGGGCTGAGGAGAAGAGGGCTGAGGAGAAGAGTGCTGAAGAGAAAGGGCTGAGAGAAGAGGCTGAAGAGAAGAGGCTGAGAGAAGAGGGCTGAGAGAAGAGGCTGAGGAGAAGATCTGAGGAGAAGAGGCTGAGGAGAAGAGGCTGAGGAGAAGAGGCTGAGAGAAGAGGCTGAGAGAAGAGGGCTGGGAGAAGAGGGCTGAGAGAAGAGGGCTGAGGAGAAGAGGCTGAGGAGAAGAGGGCTGAGAGAAGAGGGCTGAGAAAGAGGGCTGAGGAGAAGGGCTGAGAGAGACTAGGAGAAGAGGGCTGAGGAGAAGGCTGAAGAAGAGGCTGAAGAGAAGAGGGCTGAGGAGAAGAGGGCTGAAGAGAAGAGGGCTGAGGAGAAAGGCTGGAAAAGTGCTCAGAAGACGAGAGAGGGCTGAGGAAAGAGGCTGAGGAGAAGAGGGCTGAGAAAGAGTGCTGGGGAGAGGCCGAGAGAGAGGGCTGAGGAGAGAGGGCTGAAGAGAAGAGCTGAATGAAGAGGCTGAGGAGAAGAGGGCTGAAAGAGGGGGGAGAAGAGGGCTGGGAATAAAGTAGAAAGAGGGCTAGAAAGAGGGCTGAGGAGAATAAAGCTGAGGAGAAGAGGGCTGAGGAGAAGAGGGCTGAGGAGAAGAGGGCTGAGGAGAATAAAGCTGAGGAGAAGAGGGCTGAAGAGAACAGGGCTGATGAGAAGAGGGCTGAGGAGAATAAAGCTGAGGAGAAGAGGGCTGAGGAGAAGAGGGCGGAGAGAGGGCTGAGAGAAGAGGGCTGAAGAGAAGAGGGCTGAGGAGAAGAGGGCTGAGGAGAACAGAGCTGATTGAGAACATGGCTGAGGAAAACAGGGTGTACCTTGTAGTAGATGAAGGCCTGAGTCGTTGGTTCGACGAGGCCGAAGGCGAGCATGAACAAGAAAACGATCGGTTCGACGGTGATGGCGCCGAGACTGCACCGTCCACGGCCAGACTGACCACCAGTCGCCACTCTGACGTCAGACACATCTGCAAACAACAAAACAGGACCGGTCTAGTTTTGTTAATAATAACAAATAAATAAATAACTTATGTGGCGCTAATATCCTCATAACCCCAGCTCAGCGGCGCAACACAATCAGTAGAGTGTACATTCTCCTGGTCAAGGGCAGGGCAGAGGTCGTCAACAATGAGATGGGTGCGCTAAATAGCTAGAGTGGATAGGCGTGATTAAACAAATAATAAAATAGGTGTTCAAGTGACGGCGAAATGCAATAACATGTTATGCTGACTTAAAGCTGTCGAGATGATCATTCCTCAGAGTCGGCGCGGCGACTGAGAAAACTTGAGTTCCGTTCTGATGATAACAGAGCTACTGTCGTCTTGGTTAGTAATTATAATAGTAAAACGAATTACTATAAAAGAGTCGGCGCAGCGACTGAGAAAACTTGAGTTCCGTTCTGATGATAACAGAGCTACTGTCGTCTTGGTTAGTAATTATAATAGTAAAACGAATTACTATAAAAGAGTCGGCGCAGCGACTGAGAAAACTTGAGTTCCGTTCTGATGATTACAGAGCTACTGTCGTCTTGGTTAGTAATTATAATAGTAAAACGAATTACTATAAAAGAGTCGGCGCAGCGACTGAGAAAACTTGAGTTCCGTTCTGATGATAACAGAGCTACTGTCGTCTTGGTTAGTAATTATAATAGTAAAACGAATTACTATAAAAGAGTCGGCGCAGCGACTGAGAAAACTTGAGTTCCGTTCTGATGATAACAGAGCTACTGTCGTCTTGGTTAGTAATTATAATAGTAAAACGAATTACTATAAAAGAGTCGGCGCAGCGACTGAGAAAACTTGAGTTCCGTTCTGATGATTACAGAGCTACTGTCGTCTTGGTTAGTAATTATAATAGTAAAACGAATTACTATAAAAGAGTCGGCGCAGCGACTGAGAAAACTTGAGTTCCGTTCTGATGATTACAGAGCTACTGTCGTCTTAGTTAGTAATTATAATAGTAAAACGAATTACTATAAAAGAGTCGGCGCAGCGACTGAGAAAACTTGAGTTCCGTTCTGATGATTACAGAGCTACTGTCGTCTTAGTTAGTAATTAAAATAGTGAATTCTAAAAAAGTCGGCGCAGCGACTGAGAAAACTTAGTTCCGTTCTGATGATTACAGAGCTACTGTCGTCTGGGTAGTAATTATAAAAGTAAAACGAATTACATAAAAAGTCGGCGCAGCGACTGAGAAAACTTGAGTTCCGTTCTGATGATTACAGAGCTACTGTCGTCTTGGTTAGTAATTATAATAGTAAAACGAATTACTATAAAAGAGTCGGCGCAGCGACTGAGAAAACTTGAGTTCCGTTCTGATGATTACAGAGCTACTGTCGTCTTAGGGTTTGTAATTATAATAGTAAAACGAATTACTATAAAAGAGTCGGCGCAGCGACTGAGAAAACTTGAGTTCCGTTCTGATGATTACAGAGCTACTGTCGTCTTAGTTAGTAATTATAATAGTAAAACGAATTACTATAAAAGAGTCGGCGCAGCGACTGAGAAAACTTGAATTCCGTTCTGATGATTACAGAGCTACTGTCGTCTTAGTTAGTAATTATAATAGTAAAACGAATTACTATAAAAGAGTCGGCGCAGCGACTGAGAAAACTTGAGTTCCGTTCTGATGATTACAGAGCTACTGTCGTCTTGGTTAGTAATTATAATAGTAAAACGAATTACTATAAAAGAGTCGGCGCAGCGACTGAGAAAACTTGAGTTCCGTTCTGATGATTACAGAGCTACTGTCGTCTTGGTTAGTAATTATAATAGTAAAACGAATTACTATAAAATGCGCTATTAAACATAACAAACCGCTCGTGGGCGCGCTTTCTGTAATCGACATACCTGAAAGAGTTGATGGTTCGGTTTTTCGGTTATTTACATTAGGCACAATTACGTCCATGCGCGTACACAGGATTGATAATTTGGGTGTATCCAAACGGCTTTCACTGACAATCTGCATGTTGCTTGTTATCACGCGGTCTCCCTCAACATTCTGAACTTACGGCTGTGTCAGACGACATATGTCATGTGACACAGGCTGCTTCAATGCATCGGGAGCATCTACCGATATCTAGGCCATTGGTTTAGTGTATGTGTCGAGCACTCAGTGTTTGCAGAATAACATAATAACACTTGTATGGGGCAGGTCGTTGACCACACAACTCCTTTTTTCTACAGGTCGCATACATAACAATTTCCAGATCTAGTGAAATTCAAAACAGCAGTGTTTATATATAAAGCATACTACTGCATGTTACCAGCTAATATACAACAGCAGTTTGTGAAGAAAAAAAACCCTCAGTGATAACACGTTTAAAAAAACAACTAGACCCTGTGTCACCTTAAATGTTAAGGCCATGTCTCTTTTTTATGTATTGTAAGACAATACTTGTGAATTAATATATATTTATATATAATTGCAACTTTCATTGCAACTGATTCAGATGACTATAGTGTATCTGAACTTTTTGTCTGATCCCTTGTATGCATCCGTATATTTCACAATAATCATATTAATGTGGCTAATGAACTAGGGGTTGTATCACTAATTCTGTTTACATTGTTTTGTTTTCTTTATTATCCATGTAAGCATTTAGGATGTGTGCAATATTTGCATAACTAATTTATTATATTATTGTTGTGACCACAAATATTGTGTTCGGGGCGATACATACTATTACAAGTTTTTAACTTCTTGTGTATTCCTTCAAACAACATTATGTGTACACCATGTTCACATGGTCTTAAATTGTAATGTTGTTGAATGTTGTTTGAATAAATTATATTGAATTGAACACATGGAAGACGGTGTTATTTGAAATCAATGTTATGGGACATACTGGGAGGTTGAGTGTCAGAATGGACTGGCAGTGAAATGACATGTTTGCAAGAGCGTAACTGGTTTAGCGAATTTATGACATTTTTATTTACGCGACAGGTACGTGTGCTGAAAAACATGGCTATCTTGGTAAATTTTGATCGGCACTGGGCATCATGCAACAGTGCGAATCAAACAGTTGTATGTACGTGATTCTGACGCCAGGCGACCAAAGCCCGGCGGTATTGACTGTGGAGGAATTAAGAGTTTTCAATTGTACAGTTTTTTAATCTGACAAAATGCTAACATGACCGCCAATGCGGGGTACAGTGCTATGTCCCCCGTATGAACTCCCATCATTCCTGTTCCAGCTTGTGTCACGTGATCTGTGTCATGTGACATCGGTTTGCCAATGACGACCGCCGGATGTGATTGGAAAATTCAGATCCCCTACCAAATGTTTTCATTGTAATTATGTAAATGTTCTCCATACTTAAAAAAAGTCCAATATAAAAAGTGTAATTGCAAAATGCAAACGAGTCATCCATAAAGTACGCCACGTTCCTATTGGCTGACGAAGGTCCATATGAGATATCGGCGGGGAGACGGCGTTACGCGCATATGCGTCACGTAGAACAGTAATAACGTTTAGTGTTGGCTAGTCGAGTTGTCGATATCAGACGAATGCATAACGCTAGCTGTTAACCTAGTTTTAGATATTTCAACAGTATTTCGAGGACCTTCTTGCAATGTCAGGCATCCTAATTTTTCATTGATCTAACAAACTTAGTAGTTTATGTGTAAAGAACGGATTAACATAGATTACAAATATGCAACGAACTTAATAAGTATTACAATTTGTATAATAATAGATGTACTATTTGACTTCCTATAGGATCTTTGTCAAAGCGAACGTAATTTCAGATGTTAAGACGCATGAGAAGGTGAATGGCGATTCCTTAAACATATTCTCAAATAGTGTGACGCACTTTATGGATGTACACAAACATAAAAGTACACGTCACGTCTACACTATGCAATTCATAAAGTATCTTTAAAATAAGCACACGCAAAACGCTCTATAAAATATGTATAGAAAAACATTCACAAAGACGTGTAACTTCAAACATGTCTAAAAATCTTTTTGAAACATGTTTTTCTGTAAAAAAAAGCATGTCCTTTGAATGAAAAAAACCTTCGCTGCAGTGATTGGCTGACCGTGTAGTACGGATCACTAGATATACCCAAAGAAGAACGTTTCGTTCGCCAGATGGGACAGTTTCTGTCAGCATACTGACCAACTTAAGAATTATTGTCTTTGTAAAAACAATTGTTGACTGAAAAAAAGTTTGCGAGTCGCAAGTTCAGGTTGAAACCACAACCTGACCTCAGCAGCTTGGCTCGCGGCTCACACACTCAGGAATATGCGCCCCCTCCCGGCGTATACAATACCAATATTGGCTTCTTACGACGTACCATATTTATTAGGCTGTGGCTATTCGTCCGGTTACGGACGAATAGCCTGGGGGACTATTCGTCCGGATACGGACAAATAGCCCATGTTTGCGTATACGCTATTCGTCCGGATATGGACAAATAGCCCATGACATGTTTGCGTATGCGCTATTTGACCGGATAAATACAGATAAATAGCCCGACAGCGCGCCATATGCTACGTGACCGAACGTGAGTGCTATACTATTGATTAAGAAGGCATGTTTGTGTTTATGTTTAAATAACTGTTTCTTCTGAAATAATCACAATACGGCAAGTTTTTTTTCACATGTTCCATTATAGTATGTCACTTACACAACACGAGCGACTTACTTGAACTTTGTTTCATTTTCGGCCTTTATTTTAATTGTCCGTTTACCTTTTTTATAGAAATATGGCAAAACCCATGTAAATTTCGTTTGCTGTACGTTACGTAAAAATCTATGTAACTTCGCCAGATGTCGCCACTATTAGTTTTTAATCATGATTAAAATTACGAAAGCGAAATAATGAATTCAAATACCGTTTATAAACCGTGGTCCGAAATAATATATCTATGAAATTTAAAATATAATTATTGCAGTATGTTATATCAAGAGGTAATGAAAATGATGATAATTTGTTGTATAAACTATCTGTAGTTGTAATATTTTCGTCAGGGAGGCCTATTTTATAACACCAAACACATGAGTAAACAGATATGACTTTAATACTGAACATCGAAAACAGAAAGTTCATATGACACAGAAAGGTAATACACTAGCCTAATGTACATAAATCATCCAACATCTTCATTTAGAAAGGTAATAAACATACGTAAATAAATAAGTAAAATACATAAATAAAAGACCAATCAAACACTGGTTCAAATAAATAAAACGAGATATACAATACAAGTTAATCACGTCCTCTGTATAAACTACACCTAATGTGCATAAATCCACCAACATCTAAATTTTTGTTCTTAATACTGGTTCAAATAAATAAAACAGGAGATACAAATTACACACATACATTCTCATGTATAAACTACACTAGCCTCAGTGCACAAATCCACCCACATCTTCATTTACAAAGGTAATAAACATAAATAAATAAATAAAAGGCCTCTGTATAAACTACACCTAATATGCATAAATCCACCCACATCTTAATTTTGAAAAGTAATAAACATACTGGTTCAAATTAAATACACGTTCCCAAGTATAATTTACACTAGCCCCATGTGCGCGCGCGCACACACACACACACACACACACACACACACACACACACACACACACACACACACACACACACACACACACACACACACACACACACACACACACACACACACACACACACACACACACACACACACACACACACACACACACACACACACACACACACACACACACACACACACACACACACACACACACACTATAAGATCTAACACATGTATTATTGGGTTTACATATATGCAATAGCATTATACAGAACGTACAACATAACAAATACACCATTTAGAATCAATGGCTTCAATTACCAAAGTAAACAAACCTTATAAACCATAATTACACAAAGCATGTTAAAGATACAAATTATTTCCATTTATAAAAAATCCGATCACATCAGTTCCAAACTTATAGCTCAACCAGAGATCTTGTTAACACAGCCTTGGAATGTTTCTATATATCCTCACAATGCCAGACCTGCCGATAAAACAGAAACTGGGACAATTTACGACTGATTCATCAAAGTTTCACACACAGCAGGGTTAACATGAGGGGCAATGTTGTACACCATAATTCACTCAAGTTGTTTTAGTAGTGCTATAAAGGCACAGCTATCACATCCTACGTATGAGCAGCTGTGTGGCAACTCCCACAAATCCACGTCCTTGTCTTTGGCCGAGACTTCTTTCCTACACATGCTAGGTGGTACCATTCTAGACACGAATCGCATGCCAGAGAGGTGTGGCCGTCATCAACCGAACCGTCACGATACACATCAATGCTTGGATCTGTTATTTTAGCTGGACGGACTTCGGGACGGACTTCAACATCATCTCTCTCAATCAAAGTGCCAGTCAGGGCGGTGTCTTCCCTGTTCCCCACCAGCCAGCTGAGGATGACTGAAACATCATGTTAACAACATTGCATGAACATGTCTAGTAACAGTAACAGGCTGTATCTTATGAATTATATAAAATGGTGTACTATTAAACAGGTCTACCAGTAAAGTGTAAACTGCTTTGGTTAATCTTAAAGACTGGATACTGCACTATATAAAAAATTACCTTTACTTTTACATACAATATAATCCAAATAATATACAATTCCAGGTTGACAGCAGACCAGATGCTTTTTCTTACTTTCGGTTTTTTGGAGAGGATCTTTCTTGCAGAATGCCACTGGCTTGGTGAAACATTTCCACTTGGCTGGCAGACCAATCACAGTCTGTTCAGCCCCTTTTGGTCGCCCTCTCTTGAGAACTTTGCTGTCCATCTTTCGTAGCGATGACTTTGATTTGCGCAGGACATGCTTTCTTGAATGAACTGAAAGTAAAAGAAAATGTTCACAAACTCCGGTGGCTGCATATACTGAAACACCCTCTAACAAAGCATGTGAGAATTTGGGTGGCTGCAGGTGACCGTGAATATTTTGGATGATGTTCCCAAAACAAGATGCTAAATAATGCAAAGAAATCTACAAAGAATGCCATCATCAGTGCTAGGCCAGGCATATATCAACAGATTTAAGAACAAAGTGCAAAAAAACCCAGAAAAACTTAATTAATAAATTTAGGACATAACGTCTAGGACATAATTATTATTATGTGACATAAAGTCCATATGCCGTCCCTTTCTAGAACGCTATTGTTGTTGATTGCATCTAATATCGCTCGATACATGTTGATAATGCCTGGCACCATAAAAAGGGCCGTGTAAAATGCATAATGAAACATTAGCTATACAGTGGGGGATATCACAATAGTGTATGTATAGTCGTAGCATAAATAATTGACTGTAACTAATTCAGGAAGCGTAATAATACCTTTGATGAGGTCGCATCCCCTTGGAGTTGGTCTTGTATGCTCTTCCCCCGTGGACGCAAGCATACGTAATATTGGCATACTCGATGGCCGTGTTGTACGTCTTTTGTGTATTTCTACGTAAATCTGCCTCTATTTTTCTGCTGTCCTTTTATAAAATTGCACGAAATTGGTGTGTTCAAAGTGTTCAACAGCTGCCGATAATCATTGAATGTCTGGGAATTCGCGTCCAACGGCCAGCTCATCCATCTCAGTTGTGCCGCTTGCGCAAATCTGAATTGAACTCTCGCGAGAAATATGTCCGGACAAATAGTCTGGGGGACGACATACGCTATTCATCCGTATCCGGACGTATAGTCGCCCAGGCTATTTGTCCGTATCGGGACGAATAGTCCTCCAGGCTATTCGTCCGTATCCGGACGTATAGCCACTCCGTATTTATTAATTCAGATGCAGATACTGATACAGTTCCACAGCGGACAGGCGCCGATGCATGCTGGGATGGAAGTACAATCCTATCGTCCCGTTTTGCTTGAATAAGCATCGCCGTTAGTTGGAAGAATTCAGCGGATCAAGATTGTGTGTCTGGGAACATCTTCTGTGTTTAGACCTTAAGTTGGGTCCAGCGATTTTGTTGGTGAGCCTCTAGGGGTGGTGGCTACACCCGCCCATTGATCAAATTATGAGTCCGCTCCTGGATGAGGTCAAACAACAAGAACGTGAAGTCAGGGAGAGGTCAAACCGGACGGGAACAAGAAAATGAACTATAGTTACGAAGTAAGCGCACGAGGGTAGGATACATGACAAAAAGAAAACATGCAATTCCGGTACAATAGTTTGATCTCACCTTTCGCTCCCTTCAATGCAGGTGCACTGCCCATGGCGTCGGCTGAACTCTGTTGACACAGCAGTAGGGTGACGTTACTGGGTCAGTGGCGATTTAGATAGACTTGTTTCACTCACTGAGCGCTTACCACTGATGTGTTCGTTGTAAACAACAACTGCTCGCTTCTGTTGTTACAGAGTTGTATTCTGCCATCCCATTAAAGGTGTTTTCACGCCAAACGACGTAGCAGTGACGGTTAAGGGTAGCCTTCCTGCTACGTGCTTGAAAGTGGTGAATCCACTTTATACCCGTGGCCAATCGGTTTGCCTTTATGCGGGCCATATCATACAATGACGGTAACTGTTCTCTGGCCATGTTCCGGCAGTCATGCATGACGCAAATAACCAGTCACCGGCATCAATGCACACTCGTACGTATCTCTGTATCAGTACGAATACACGGGCACAGCGAACGATAAATAAAGTAGGTCGATCAACACATTACACGTACGGCGGCGTATCTGTCAACCAGGGCATCTGTGGCGATGCGTTACGTTACGCTTGACTGCACACCGCGAGGACAACGACCTGCACACGCTGCTATGGTGGATGCAACCTAGGCATTGTAGTCTTATAACGACTCTGGTGACGCAGCGTAAGCAATAAAAGGTGAACCCTGCAACGTGAAACAGTTATTACGACACGTCATTGTCAATAGCATACCTTCATCTTCATCGACGATGTCGTTGACTAGACCGACTAGGTTATCTCTGTCTTCACCGTCCGCAACACGGTAATAACCGTTCGTCATGTCGTCTTGTGTGCACTCGTCCGATCACGTAATGCCATTTAGTCGCTGTGAACACAGCATCTCGACGAAGCGTCAACATCGATTGACTCAACGGGCGCCATACTTAATACGATAGACGATCGGTTACTTAATAAATTACCACGCGCTGTTGCAGTATGGTCCGCTGTGTTTACTTAGGCGCCACTGTCACTTAGTTGGTTCTTTGTCCACCGTATGGCGCCTCTATTCGAAAGTACCAGCAGTTTTTGGAGGTGGCAACTTGCAAATGTTCACGTACAAATGCCCATTTTTTTGGTTCTTATGAGGAATAAGGTTTATGGTTAAGGAGAGGGTTAGATTGAAGGTACTTTTAAACAAGATTGACATTAGGTGTTTTACATGCATTTATACGTGAGTGGTTAGCAAGTAACCACCTCCGCAGTTTTTATTTTAAATTAATTTTAAGCGGCTGCAAGGGAATAACCTCGGTTACCCAGTCGCGATTAGATGGCCGCCATGTTGAAGCTCCCAACAATTGCCTGTGTAAATTATGCTCTGCGTCAGTGACCGCCAAGGTAGCCTTACCCCATTGTAGGGCAGAGACGACGATTGGCTCTCATGCCGACTTTGAAGTAACAAATAAAATATGAATACACTTTCTATCAGATAATACTATATTATAAAATATATTGAAAATTAAACTCATACTGAAATATGTCACACAAGAAATGAAAAGTTTTCATTGTTAGTTTTTCATCTAATTTTCCACCATAACTTTTTATTACGTGTATAGATAGATATGTTATAACTTAATTTATTTATCAAAAGCATACGTACTGTATGCACACTAATTATTATTAAACACATGAACCTCTCTGAATTAGTTTATGACGTAATACCTGTGTAGTGTCCACACTCTGTGCTGAAGACAGCTGCTCTGGGGTTTTATAACGAGTGTTCTGAGGATGTGCAAGTTAACAATCAACACGCAGGCTCTGTCAGACTCGAGAGTAGCTGTCTCCGGGTCACGCCGTCCAGGGAAACGCGATTCGTGAGCTAATATTGACGCAAGGAGATCAGGACGGAAACGTATTCACAAGTTGTTTGTCCAATTGGTTAGAGCAAGCTTATTCTACCGATTGGCAAGATTTAGAATATGCATGAATATTTACAACAGCATTTAACAAGAGCACCACAACGTTATTACTCCGGATTATAAGTGTGTGCGCGTACGTGTGGATGTGTGTGTATGTCTCTGTGCGGGAGCGAGCGCGCACGATCCTGAGAAGCCCTGAATCAAAAATCCTGAGAAGCCCTGAATCAAAAATCCTGAGAAGCCCTGAATGAACCAAGTCCCAAAGTCCCCGAACATCCAATTTTTTTAACGCATCGGAGAACAGCCTCCTCGACATAAGAGACATCAAAATATATTATTATTAATAATATATTAAATTTGCTAGTGTCATAACACTGGTGTAAAAACAAAAAATATAAAATAAATATGAAATGAGTAATTAAGTATGTTTGTATGTGCATACACAAACAGGAGTGTATAGTTAATAATAGTAGTATCCACGCATGATTGGGTAGGAATGTGGAATGCACCAAAGTGAGCTCTGTGCATTTTTAGGCTTTGGCGCAGTGCACTGTGCAAGCTGTATTAGACTCACGAATATTTGTCACGCCGGTATGAATTTTCTAATCACATGCTTGTTAGTTTTATGGACCGGGCCCGGGACATGGTATTTAAAAGAAGTCTAATTACATGGTATTTTAAAATGTTGGTGATACACACAACATATCATTAAATGTGAAATACAATCAATAATAACACTGCACAGTATTAAAACTCATACATTTTTGCATAACGTAACACGTCATATTCAGACTGTTCACTGGAATCTGCCTGTGTCCATAGACGTCAACTAAGCAAAAAGCCAAGGGCAAGGCCACGGGCAATGGCCAATGTCATAAAAAATGTTAAGTCATAAATGGCAACCACATAGTTCGTGCATCGCGAAATTCGAATGTTATACAGATATATCTAATTTTTATTTAATTTGATTTCATCCGCTGTTTCAAATCATAAGACAATATCATGATTACATTAATTCCAATTATATGGTTTAATAAGTTATTTGTCCTCGTCTGGCATGTACACATTTTCATCATCCCCTTTCATCTTTCTCCCCTCCTATCTCAAAACGCATCACTACCACACAAAATGACCACCCATGTTATCTGTCAAAATGACGCCCCATGTTATCTGTCAAAATGACACCCCATGTTATCTGTCGAAATGACGCCCCATGTTATCTGTCAAAATGACACCACATGTTATCTGTCGAAATGACACCCCATGTTATCTGTCGAAATGACGCCCCATGTTATCTGTCAAAATGACGCCCCATGTTATCTGTCAAAATGACACCCCATGTTATCTGTCGAAATGACGCCCCATGTTATCTGTCAAAATGACACCACATGTTATCTGTCAAAACGACGCCCCATGTTATCTGTCAAAATGACTCCCATGTTATAAGTCAAAATGACGCCCCATGTTATCTGTCAAAATGACGCTCCATGTTATCTGTCAAAATGACGCCCCATGTTATCTGTCAAAATGACGCCCCCTGTTATCTGTCAGGCCTCTGAATCAAGTGGTTGTTATTTTATGATTTCGTGTTGGTTCGAAAACACAAATGTGGCTTCTAGAGAATATTCTATACAACCCGTGTTCACAAAATGTGATTCACAGGTGTGTCATGTGATACACAGGTGTGTCATGTGATACACAGGTGTATCGTCGGTGTGATTATTATTTACAATGTTCATACTTTCCTTACGAGTTACTCATACACGTAATCATTTTCATCAGTGCGTGTGCACGTGTTCATGATCAGTGCGTGTGCACGTGTTCATGATCAGTGCGCGTGCACGTGTTCATGATCAGTGCGTGTGCACGTGTTCATGATCAGTGCGTGTGCACGTGTTCATGAAAAGTGTCATTTCCCTACGAGTGTCACTCAAGTATTCATGAGTTGGAAGAAGATGCGCACAACATTATGTGGAGCGGTGGTCACGCGGTAGAGCACCGGACAGTCAATCGAGGGGACAGGCGTTCAATCCCACCTAACCTCGTTTCGAAACTTAGGCAATTTCGTTCACCCCACATTTGCCTGTGGGTCATTCTGAGTGAACGCAACCAAAATTCCAGAAATTGGTTGCTGTCATCTCTTAGATTTTTGAATAGATCAGCTTGGTGAGAGCCTTTGGTAAAGTTTGCACGAAGCCAAAATTTGAGCGTTCTGGCTTAAATAGTTTTTAAGTTACAGCAGTTTGAAATTTGAGACAGCTTGTTAAAAATAAATAATTGTATTCACATTTCACTAGTCAATATCTTCTGCACTTTTTAGCCTGTGTCAATAACATTGTGTGGAGTTGTTCTCTATAATATAAAGATTACATAACTACCATTAGAATATAAATATAGTGTATGGTTAATGTGCGGAAAGTCGATAAACATCATGATTTATTCAAAATATCACTCGCGGGAGGGTTTTTAGACCCTGAGTGTGAGCATAAAACACACACCTTAGACCCAAATTGTACATATTTGGTACTAAAACATAAAAACGCAAATCTGAGAAATATAGCAGGTCTGGCTGTCTTAATTATGAATCTATACATGTGCAAAGATGGTCCGTTATTATATTTCTTAAAAAATGACCAACTTCCGACCCAAAAAGGTCGATGAGGCATAGCTTGTATTATCACAAATCTTTTTCTAGGTGTTAGTTCATTTCTATAACTCAAATAACTAGTAAGTCCCAATATCCTTGCGAGCTTCCTTTACCACAAAAATGGCATACGTCTGGATGCCCCAAATTTAATATAACAAATCTTTTATATACGAGAGGGTTTTCTGACACTGATTGCAAGCTAAATATTGATTGTTCAATTAACTGTTGTGTCTATTTGATATCTATACTATTGTGTATTATCAAAGCAAATATGGCATGCCTGACTGTCTTAATTATGAATCTACTCATACCCAAATATCATATATTTTATAAAAAAATTAGCAAACTTCCCACCCTAAAAGGTCAATGTAGATTAGAAGGTATTGTTATCAAATTTTACTAGGCGTAAACCAATTCTAAGACAAAATAACAAGTAACTCTCAATATCCTTCCATGCTTCCTTCTCAAGAATAATGGGGTCCCATTGATACAACTATTTAAATAAATTGCTTGTGATATACGAGAGGGTTTTCAGATATTGATTGCAAGCTAAAAATGGATGATTAAATGAAATGTGTGTATTTGATAGATATGCATAACATTGTGTATTATCAGAGTAATATGACTTGTTTGACTGTCTTAATTATGAATCTACACATACCCAAATGTCCTATATTTTATATATCTTTTAAAATTAGCAAACTTCCAACCCTAAAAAGGTCAATGTGGATTAGAAGGTATTGTTATCAAACTTTTACCAGGCATAAACCAGTTCAAAGACAAAATAACAAGTAACTCTCAATATCCTTCCATGCTTCCTTCTCAAGAAGAACGGTGACCCATTGATACAACTTTTTAAATAAATTGCTTATGATCTTATGATATACGAGAGGGTTTTCAGGCACTGATTGCAAGCTACATATGAAAAGTTAAATGAAATGTTGTATGTATTTGATATATATATATATGCAAAAGATTGTGTATTATCAGAGCAATATGACATGCCTGACAGTCTTAATTATGAATATACACATACCCAAATGTCCTACATTTTTTATTTCTTTAAAATTAGCAAACTTCCGACCCTATAAGGTCAATGTGGATTAGAATGTATTGTTATCAAACTTTTACCAAACATAAATCAGTCCAAAGACTAACTAATAAATAACCCTCGATATCCTTCCATGCTTCCTTGTCAAGAAGAATGGTGACCATAGATGTAGAAAAAGTATCAACAAATCACTTGCGAGCGGGTTTCAAGCACTGATCTTGAGTTAAACAATAATGTTATTGGTAATATTTGTAAATATTGCATATCTATGCATATCAGTATACATTTTTTATGGAGTTTTGCTTGAAGCATGGGGCTGGTTTATGCCTGGTAAAAGTTTGATAACAATACCTTCTAATCCACATTGACCTTGTAGGGTTGGAAGTTTGCTAATTTTAAAGAAATATAAAAATGTATGTCATTTGGATATGTGTAGATTCATAATTAAGACCATCAGGCATGTCATATTGCTCTGATAATACACGTTATGCATAACATTTTATTATATCTAATACACACAACAGTTCACTGAACCATTTATATTTAGCTTGCAATCAATGTCTGAAAACCCTCTCGTATATCACAAGCAATATATTTAAAATCTTGTATCAATGGGTATCAAAGGAAGCATGGAAGTATATTGAGAGTTACTTGTTATTTTGTCTTTGGACTGGTTTATGCCTGGTAAAAGTTTGATAACAATACCTTCTAATCCGCATTGAGTTTTTAAGGTTGGGAGTTTGCTCATTTTAGTTAAATATAAAATGTAGGATATTTGGGTATGTGTATGTTCATAATTAAGACCGTCAGGCATGTCATATTGCTCTGATAATATACAATGTTATGCATAATATATCAAATACACACAACAGGTCATTTAAACATCCATTTTTTGCTTGCAATCAATATCTGAAAAACCTCTCGTATATTTATTTATTATTATTATAGCAATTTATTCAAATAGTTGTATCAATGGGATCCCATTCTTCTTGAGAAGGAAGCATGGAAGGATATTGAGAGTTACTTGTTATTTTGTCTTAAAATTGGTTTATACCTAATAAAATTTGATAACAATACCTTCTAATCTACATTGACCTTTTAGGGTAGGAAGTTTGCTAATTTTAATAAAATATATGATATTTGGGTATGTATAGATTCATAATTAAGACAGTTAGGCATGCCATATTTGCTTTGATAATACACAATATTATGCATATATATATATATATATATATATATATATATATATATATATATATATATTTTTTTTTTCAAATAGACATAACAGTTAATTGAACCATCAATATTTAGCTTGCAATCAATGTCATGAAAACCGTCTCGTATATAAAAGATTTTTTAAATTAAATTTGGGGCATCCAGACGTATGCCACTTTTGTGGTAAATGAAGCTCGGAAGGATATTGGGACTTTCTAGTTATTTGAGTTATAGAAATGAACTAACACCTAGAAAACGTTTTGTGATAATACAAGCTACGCCTCATCGACTTTTTGGGTCGGAAGTTGGTCTTTTTAAAAGAAATATAATAACGTACCATCTTTGCACATGTATAGATTCATAATTAAGGCAGCCAGACCTGCCATATTTCTCAGATTATGTTTTGGTACCATATATGTACAATTTGGATCTAAGGTGTGTGTATTTTGCTCAGTGATATTTTCGCGAGTGATATTTTGAATAAATCATGATGTTTATCGACTTTCTGCACATTAACCATACACTATATTTATGTTCTAATTGTAGTTATGTAATCTTTATATTATAGAGAACAACTCCACTCAATGTTGTTGACAAAGGCTAAACAGTGCAGAAGATATTGACTAGTGAACTCACAAATTTCAAACTGTCGTAACGTGAAAATTATTTAAGCTAGAACGCTCAAATTTTGGATTCTTGCAAATCTTACCAAAGGTTCTCACCATACTGATCTATTCAAAAATCTAAGACATGACAGCAACCCCATTGGTTGCGTTCACACGGAATGACCGGCCCTTTGTCTTTCGGAAGAGACACTAAAAGCCGGCGGTCCCTTCTATCTGGTGTCTATGCATGGGCGTCCGCAGAAAAAAATGCAGGGGGAGGCAATGTTATCCTGAATCAGAGGTTTAGCCAGCGAGCCGTGCTGCCGTGTTTTGCACGGCTAGTTTTCTAAAAACACGGCCAGTTTAACCATGCACGGCCTAGACTTGACTATGCCTCGGCGATGCGCACGCCAGGTCCACCGGCCGAATGTGGGAGGGTCCATTGAGGAGTACTATCGCCGCACCATCTATGTCCCGTACATGGATTCCTTGATCCAGTCTCTGGAAAGTCGCTTTGGTGAAAGCAACACGCCACATTTTCGCACTACATCCGAGAGAAATGCAGCAAACAGAAAGAGATGAATTCAAGCACATCGTTTCATCTGTCAAGGAAATGTATGGTATTGACAACCTTGTAGAAGAAGCTCTAGCGTGGTATGACGTACAGAAGCATAAGCCACTGGATGACAACTCTCTGGGTATGACCGAGCTGGTGAAGCAGACCACTATGTTCCCTGCGGTGCGCAAGGCTATCCTCATCGCACTGACTCTGCCTGCAACATCATGTACAGTGGAAAGGTACTTCAGCACACTGCGCAGGGTGAAGAACTGGTTAATGAACAGGGTCATTGACAATTTCGGAAGAGAACCCCGACGGCTCCAATTCCTGTTCCAAGTGTAATGACCTGCTCTAACTGAATGAACTGTTGAAAAATGTTTATGTCATTTTATTCATTTTGTATTTTCCATGTAATTTTTGGAAATGTTTGATTTTTCGGGGGGGGGCAACTGCCCCCCTTGCCCACCCCCCTCCGGACGCCCATGTGTCTATGACTATGCCAGGGGAAGTAAAAGATCCCACACAGGGGGTAAATGTGTAACCTGTAGTGGACTCACTAATTCTTACTAGTGCGTGATGAGGTTTTGCACTACAAAAGATCAGAAAAAAATCTGTGACGTTAGTAGTACAGTCAGCGCCACCTATAGAATGACGGCGTGCCAACTGTGCGTTGGGTAGCACGAAGTCTTCCTGAGTGAGTACGAAGACACGGTTGATATTCATATGTTCCTCGTGAGTGGCCAATATGACGACGCTTGTACACTTCTGTTTCTACAGCCTGCTAGTGGTGTACGTGTCTCTAGTCTGCGTCTCGTCAAAATCGGGTAAGGCCAATATTACTGCAAGACGTCCTTTTCACACATGCATCGACTACTCATAATTAGTCACACATACTCGCTCACTGACACTGACGATTATGTGATGGGAATGTCTGAGTAGTAACGAGAACAGAAAGTGTTCGCGTTGATTTCAACTTTACAAACAACGGAACTTAGAATAAAGGTGCACTGTTTACCGTACGTCACTCCTGCAGCGACAGTTACGTCACAAAGGACCGGGGACCGTTTCATTAACATTTTAAGTGCTTTTGATCGAACGTTCACACTACGTAAGACAAAAATGAAAAATTGCGTTTCACTAATATTTCATCCTGGTTCCGGTCCATAAAAATGCAAATTTATAAAACTACGCACTTTAAAGTTAAAGATATGCAGGTAAAATGCACTAACGACCATTTTAATTAATGACCAGTTTCATGCAAATATGTCCACAGCCAAACAATTGTTCAAAGCGATTAAAAGTATACTAAATTGTGACTTAGTACTAGTAGGCTAGCGTCCCGACCCGTTGGCCGCTTGGCGTTGACGTTTGGCTTTGCAGTACATTTTATGGCTTTGCGAAGTAAAGTTTTGTGTGATGTTTTTTAATCATTTTAAAGTAAATTTAGGCTGCATCTAATTTAAATTGTTCAAAGATACCTTCCTGTTATTATATTCGGCGATAGAATTTTAGTTTAAGATGTTGGCGCTCTCTGCAATCTTGTAAACTGAAAATGTTCAACTGTGACGCTCTCGCTAAATGTTTACACTATGTGTGACACCGAAATAGTTTCCTCAATAATACGTAGGCCGCTTTTATAAGATTGCGTTTAAAATATTCGCACTACGAATACAAAGTTGTAGACAAATGATCGGTGGGGCGTATTTTTAAACACCTATTGACAAGTATTAAATATGTTTCGTCAAACTGTACCAACTGTATAGATTGCCGATTGATGGCAATCTATATAGCTGGTAAAAGTGCTCTGTAGTTTACGATTTCCATAAGGATCGCGTTAGTGAAACCCATTTTGAAAGGTCTCTACATTTTCCGTTCAGTTATGTTTATGGATGGGTTTTTCTTAAGTGAAACGGTCCCAGAGGCGTTGCATTGTTCTGCCAAATAATCCCTTCGCACGATCAACATTATATATATATATATATATATATATATATATATATGTATGTATATATATATATATACAAACACACACATACATACTCACACATACATACATACATACATACACACACACACACACACACACACACACACACACACACACACACACACACACACACACACAACACACACACACACACACACACACACACACACACACACACACACACACACACACACACACACACACACACACACACACACACACACACACACACACACACACACACACAGACACCAACATACATACATACATACATACATACAGTGTAATACCGTTCTCGCATTTTTACGTAGAACTTTTAATTGAACATAAAATTAATAACAACAATGTTGAAATCGAAATAAGCCATACCTGCCTTGGCCGATTGTCGTCTAAAATGTATTCCATTAGAAGACAAGAAGACGCGACACTGGGTGTCCAGAATGGTGAATTCATTTCCAGCATTACCCATCCGTCGCGTGTGTGTCATGTGGTGCTGGCTACACTTTTACAAACCTCCGAGACACCACGTTGTGACTGACGTCAACGCCAGCCTCTGTTCACATCTTGTTTACCTCGGAGCCATGCGCATCTTTCACAACCGCGTCTACCCCACGTTAAGAACTGACACTGAAGTTGAACAGTACGTCCTGATTACTTTAATTATATATATTTACTTTAATTATATATATTTAGAGAGAGAGAGAGAGAGAGAGAGAGAGAGAGAGAGAGAGAGAGAGAGAGAGAGAGAGAGAGAGAGAGAATGGGGAAAACAGATGACAGTCTAACAACGAACACATTTCATTTATATTTATTATTTGTGTGATTCGTTTCAGTTTTTTTTTTATATTTAATATATATATATATATATATATATATATATATATATATATATATATATATATATATATATATATATATATGTTACTTTGTAGATTCCATCAACTCAAGGCCTTTCAAAAACGATACAAGTCCGTGAAGACGATTCTTGGTTTCGGTAGTGAGGCTTACCAGTGGAAAGGTGACCTAGGCCCCATGGTCAAGACCAAGCAAACTCGCTCATTGTTCATCAATACATTAATCCCGTATATGTATGATTGGCGCTTCGAAGGAATCCATCTCAACTTTCCGTTTCGAAACTTCACAACGTGTGAAGACAAAAACGGATATTCGTCGCTCATTCGGGTAGGATAAAGATTTCCGATACGGCAGATTTATTTGGTGTAATGAGTGGGCACACGAATCGCATTTCTCGACGAAAAAATACACGTGATCATGCGACTAACGGTGATGCGTCAGAAGACTGGCCGCTGAGCTATAAATGAGGAAACATTTTTAGGGACATTTCGATCATCACAGATTTAATTATTTTCTCCTGCTGTTTTGGGGTATAGACATATTTTGTGAGCAGAAATCGGCGAAGAGATCGCCAGTTTAAAGTCACCTGTCGTCAATTTCACAAAGAAAGTGATACATCAGTCACGGTTCACAAAGGAAATATATGTTAAATCGTGTTTCACGCTTTTGCACTTGATCAGCTTTCACATTTCATGAGGAAATCATTTTGGAAATCTCGGCTCATGAAAATACCCCTATATAATCGTTTGAACGAGACTGCCACAAAGGGGCAACCGGTACCTCAACTTTAAAAAACTAACCACATGACATAAAGTTGCTGCAAGTACAAACACTGTAATCTACAAATAAAAACATAGGCGTTTTATAGTAAAACATTACCTGCTTACGTTTAAAATGAACAGGTTCAAAGATCTACACATACCGATAACGTTTCGTGTGGAGACGCTTTCGTTAAATAACAACGTGATGGGCATCATACTATATCTTTTATTTTTTATTGCTGCAACCAAAAAAGCATTTCACGATTTCTCGACTTTTCTGTCGCATACAAATGTATATTCCAGTGTCTAATGCTATGTTTCATAAGCATTGTGCCATTAAAATCACAACTGTTTTGATTTCAATATGGATGCCACATCAAACCATGATTTCCCAGCTTCCAGGTCACGTAGGAAATCGATTGTTATAACGTACAGTATAACAAATTGTGGACAAGAAAACAGGTTGTGCCGTTTTTCTCAGTAACAATAACACCCACCTCATTAACAGTAACACCCACGCCGTTTCTGTTTAGGAACTCCGAAAACGCTTTAAGGCTGAATCGGATCGCACTGGGAAAGCAATATGGGAGTTGAGTGCGTCGGTGCTTTGCCGGAAATCAATCTTAGAGAAAGCATACGAAGTCAAGGTCTTGGTTGAGTAAGTATGTTATTTTTAACATTTACTAAATTACTTATTAGTAGTAAGCACACGTACACATTTTTTTATTAGTATTATTGTTATGTTATATCATTATTATGTATAATTGGTAATTTATTTATTGATGTACGTCTTAACTTTCAGAAACGTGATTATATATATATATATATATATATATATATATATATAGTGTGTGTGTGTGTGTGTGTGTGTGTGTGTGTGTGTGTGTGTGTGTGTGTGCGTGCGTGCGTGCGTGCGTGCGTGCGTGCGTGCGTGCGTGTGCGGGTGGCGGGTGTGCGTGTGCGTGTGTGTGTGTAATCAGGAATGTTAAATGGACGCTACTTGACAAATTAGGTTTCTGCTGCAACAAGATCACACTGCATCACATCCATTGAGCCAACAATCTCATAATTGCAATGTTTGACATTCCAGGGTTGTGCCTTAAGCACTCGATATAACATTATACATAGATTATGTAACACGTAACTGGTTGTTCATGATAAGTCTAAATATTTTAAATTGTTTCTATGTATGTACGCGTCTGTTTTCACAAGTTCCTTACTCGCCACCTTCCGTAGTTTTAAACACGCGCTCTGCTCCCCGTATTGCATTGTGTGATGCACGGAACTTTTTAAAACCTTGAAAGAACCCTATTTCGTTGTATAGCAACTTGGATTGGATCAGTCTGCGTGCATTTGACTTCGATTTCGACAACAACGGGATGACTGCTCACCCGGCGCCACTGCGGCTGGACTATCGCAAGGATGGTGGGTCGGCCGGACACAGCGTCGTACGTGATCTTTTTCAAACAACCCCTAGCGACTAACATGTGTACTACAAACCTAGCGAATATAATCTGTATTACATCTGATTCTGTCTGCTGCGTGAAGGTGTACTTCGGATTTGAATCATGTGCTGCGGTGTTAAAACTTTGTGCACATTTTTTTTCACTCCACAAATGGTGTCAGATTGAACAGGTCTGTCGGGGAAGTAACGTGTAAAGCGCTTTGAGGAGTCCTGAAGACTCTATATAAGAACTTAGTCTTTTCCTTCCATGTTTAGCAATTGACAGTTAGCTGTGTTACGTATATCAACATCCGCTAGATGGCAGCATCGCTCAGTGCCCGCTTAACGCGTTCCAGAAATGGCGCAGGTTTTTTGCCGCCCAAGCGACTGGCTGGATCACATGGTCTCGGAAAACGGCGTGTTTCTCGCGATGCATACTAATTTTGTTTACTGTTGACATTGATATCGACCAATGAATGCCTTCAGAAGATGATCGGCGGAAAAAATATGTTACATTGCATTCGGATGTGGATGATTAAGGTTGGTGAACTTTGCGTTGCGTTTATAAAAACAAAATGCTAATATAGATTAGCCTGTAACCCAAAATTTGTTATGTTATGGCATCTTAGCTTTCATTTGGTATAAATATGAACTATGTATAATTGTATATCAATGCAAGACGCGAGGAAACCTCCCAGACAACGGGCGGTATCAGGACTGTCTGGTCAGAGTTTGGAGCGTTTTTCATGTCGCTCAGAGCTGCGGCCTGCGCTGTTCATAATGTATGCATTCAGGCGCCATTAAGTTGATTAACATTGCGTGGCATTTGCAACGGCCAACGTACACGCAATCGATACTGTAATCTGTGCCATCCTGATGTTATGACTATCAGTTAAATATTAGAAAGTTATTATTAAATATGTGTTACATACAGCTGTATGTGCAACTCAATGTTTTAAGGAAAACAAACGAAATTTCAAAACAGTTAAATTTACGGCATCAGCGCAGGTCATCACGATTACTTGTGACTGCGTCTGCGACCTACTTCCATTTTAATCACTACAGGGAAACATTATTAAACTGATCAATCCACATCTTAAACAGTTGATTTTTTAGTAAATTGTGTAAACAGAACTTAATACATGTATATTGTTAGTGTGTCAGTATTGCTATTTTATGATAGAAAGTACAGACAGTTAATATTTCCACTATAATATACACCACCCAATACCTGTAATTCAAATTTTTTCATTTCACCATTTAGTTTACAGTTTTGTGGACTATCTATTTTGTTGATGTTATTAATAATATTTACCATTTTGTGTAGTATTTTATGTGAAATATTTTTGTTATTTGAATTTCATGTAGACACTTAGGAACTGTGGTCGTGAAGAATACGGATAAGTTATGATATCGAAGTTAAGTTATATATAGTTAAGTTTAATATTACATTAATTTTTTTATAGCTAAAAACCCATTTCCTGTTCAATTGAGTTTTTGAAAGGGGTTAAGTGCTGTAATTTGTCATTTAATATTCTATAGTGTTGTATGCAGTATTGATTGTACTGTATTGAATTGTAGGCATTGCTGCTGACATGGGTCGACTCATCAGCAAGTTGGAGAATTCACCATGGACTATCACAGAGAAATTGTGAACTTCAATGCATATCGCATGGGCTTATGCACATTACCTGTAGTGAAACCTGTGTGAATGTCAATGATGGCAATGCTCGCATGGGTCAATTTATCAAGAATTTACAACACTCTTTGATTTCGAGAGAAGTGTCTGGCATCGCAGTCGCTTCATATTCGTTGCTCAACTCGAATTTATGTGCAATAACAGTGTATACACTTGAAGAACAATGTTTCCATTCTTCAATAACTGGCAGAACTGTGACATCAGCAGAAATATATGGCTTGGCTATTGATGCATAGTCTACACCTGTTGCTCAACTGGAAGTTATGTGCAGTTAAATGTACTCATCAATAAAAAGTTAATGCAAATGCAGTCGGCCAAATATAGAAAAAACATGGGAATGTAGGTCAACTGTGAAGGTCACGTGAAGGTCACAAACTAAATCGTATGTCAAAGGATTTATCAAGATTCGTGGTGAATTTATTCAATTAATTATGCATTAAATTCCAGTATGTAGGTCAGATGTAAAATATAGGTAAAATAATTAGGTCAAGTTCTAATAACCGTTTAGTGTTCACAAAGTTGCTATACTGACAGTTTTGATATTTAAATATTAACAAGGCTCATTTCCTAAACATGTTCACCTAAATTATACCATTAATAGGAATTAATACCATACTGTGGGTCAAATCTAGGTCAGATATAAAATCTAGGTCAACTTTGAAGGTCAACTCAAGGTCACACAAAATTTACATTTCCTAAAGGGTTGACCCATTTTCGGTTTCACATGCGTAAGTTAAATGGTTCCAATGTTATTACTGTTTCCAACCTATTCTATGCAGTCATTATGCAGCCTGTGCATAAGAAATGGACCAAAATCCTATAGACAAAAAGGCAGCAATTTTTAGATTTAAAAATTGAAATTCTCCGTAAATATGGAAGATCTCAAAAAAATTAAAAGTGTTATTAACTACATAAAATTATTAGTCTCTATCACATTGCATCATTTAAATGATGATATAACATTCAATTTTTTGCTGATATACGCCTGTGTGGATGCGCGTACGAGTGCACACACCGAACGAGCGAACGAGGGAGGGAGGGAGTGCGTGATATTTGGGAGAGAGAGAATGTGTATGTTTGTGTGTGTGTGCGTGTGCGTGCGCGTGCGCGTGCGTGTGTCTGTATGTATGTCGGTATGTCCGTCCCGTTTACCTGTCCGTCGGTGTCAGAGCAGACCTGCGGGTATTTGTGTTTTCTTTTCGCGTGCGATGTGTGTACCTGTGTTTGTGTTTTTAGTATGCGTGTACGCACGGTCGTGAGCGTGTGTTTGCTATATGTATGGTCACTTGTAGGATTGGGCTGTCAACTACTGGAAGTACGCTGGTATCCCTCTGTCAAAAATGGTTCTTGGCATCTCCTTCTATTCCGCTACTTTCATTCTACGTGATAATCCGCCTTTTGGTTTCCGAATCCCGCAAAAGGGGCGAACGTCGTACGATGAATGGAACTGGGGGAACTACACACGCCATGAGGGTCGCGTTAATTACTACGAGGTGAGTTCTCGCACGCCAGAACAGAGGGATAAATTCTTGATTATAACGTGTGAAAACTAAACGCAGCACAAATGTGAATTTGTTTTATTTAAGCGTGCGATTTCCCCTGAAACATTTCACACGCGATCCGTTAGACTCCTATTAGCATTTGATGAATACATTTTAATACCACCTGTGAATGTTGCCAAACTACATCCTCGCTCGCCAGGAGACGCTGCTGTTGATTACGTCACTACCAGTATTACTACCCCTGGTGGTTGGCCCCTGGTCATGTGATATAAATTTGGGTAATTTCACCTACGCACTGCTCGTGTCACATGCACTATATAGGTCAATGGGTTATTATGTTGGGATTCCCACCAGTTGTGAGTCCAGCTTCCATTCCGGAGGGTATTTGCGCTGTTCCCACGGGTGACGACTAGCAAAGTCAGTGGCTATAATTTATAGTTCGACTCCGCTCACTTGTACGGTTTGCGGAGACGATCTGCCAGGGGTACTGAAGCGCAGCACAATCTACACAGCTACATACAACGCTACTGGCGTCCGCTTGTCACAGAGCCCTCTCGTGGATAACGTATCCATAACTGAGAATCTTCTCGTCGAATTCACGCAGCCGAGCGAAAGTCGACTAAGCGAGGCTATGATAGACATCGTCTTTTTTAAATGATTAATTTGCAGAACGCACCAGTATTTCAAAATCGCCACCAGAATGGGAAGCCATTTAAGATGTGTCAGGTTTTGGTGGATTAGTCTATAAAAAACAGACCCATCGTAGTTTTAAATAATTTTCCACAGGTAGTTTTTTAATTAACGTTTTATGCACTGAAAAAGGTTTTATTGAATCTATTGATAGATTACCCACCTGTTGTGTTGACAGCTACAATTTAAATGACACCAATTTCAATATGCAGACAGACACCGACTGTCATAATTGGACAGCTTTGATGCCACGCTGCACAGAAACATGATTTCTATTCACTCCACACTGCATATGTCCTCACAGAAATTCCAACAACCTGCATAATGTTATGCCTATAGGGTACTGTTTCATAATTGTTGACGAGCATCTTATTGGTGTCTTCCGGAAGGTGTGCTGGTATTTGAACCACGGAGCACAGAGCCAGTGGAACCGCGACACCGAAACACCGTTCGCCATCTACCACGGCTGGTTGTGGATTGGCTACGATAACCCCCGAAGTCTCTCCAGAAAGGTAGGAAGATCCTACTACTACGTACAGAGATGCCTGTAGTGTTTATACATTTTTAGAAACCTAATGATTTTTTTTGAATTGTTGAGGTGTTTACAGAGCACAATTTGATGCTGGGTATACCCTAGGGCGGCCAAACAATTGAAATCAACATCGTATATGGGCTAAAAAGATGAGGTTGGATGAGAGAAAAAAAATTGTTACAATTTCAGAGAAATCCATTGAGAGGATATTACGTCTCAACGCACCCACCGTTTGTCGCATAGTGATATATTTAAGAAGTTGTCTATTTGACAGTCACATGTGTTGAATAGTGAACCTATAAACGTCTATCCTATGAAAGTTTTGGTTGAATCAAACGCGCACGCACCGACACACACGCACACAATTATTTGCAAAACACGTATTGGTAGGATCATATCTGCACACCGCTAGCACTATATAAAACAGGTGTTTCCCGTCGCAATACTTCGCGTACTAAACGACCACAGTGCACGTTCTGTTTGTAGTTGGCGTACCTCCTTTTATCACGGATGAGTGGGTGGATGGTATATCACATAGCAGACGATGATTTTAACGGGACCTTCTGTCATGAAGGAAAGGCTCCTCTTCTAAATACGCTCAATGACTTTTATGACCATTCCACGTAAGTGTCGACAACTTACGAGGTTAACAAAGTGTCCACATTTTACATTTGATCTCACCTGACTTATCCCATAACCATGTCTAGCCGTAGCAGCAATGCTATCAATTCTCGCGCAATCCATTTCCACGTCTGCGTGCTGTCCGATGTACCGAGTGATATGTATGTCTAGTTTCATCTTTGGGGACTCGGGATGAGATATGTGAATATTTTATTTGCATTGAAGAAGCAATTTCATCCAACTTCTTGCCTTCTTGTTGAGGTTAGGTTGTACCAGATGATATTGTTTATTGATAATCGGCGAAACTATATCAAAATGTTCTTCAAAATGTAGTTGATAAAAAACATGACAACTTCGTAAAATTATCCTCATTCGCCAGTTGTCGCTGCTGCTGATTATATCACTATCAGAAAGCCGTATATATGGCGGATCCCTTTGCAAAACTGTCAACATAAAGTCGGTCAATGAAATGGGTCACGAGGAGTGTTGTTGGCCTCCATTCGTGTGATATAATTATGGGTGATTTCATCCACGTACTGCTCGTATTACATGCAATGTTAGAGGTGCGGACGTGTCGTTTATCCGTCTTCAAATTGAGGCCGGTATTTGCGCTGTTTTCACGTGTAGCGCAGTCGCCATTGACGAAGTCAGTAAATTAGTTCGACTATGCTGAATTATGCACTTTTCATAGGGGACCTGCCAGGGCTAGTTTGCGGGGATTGTTATGATGAGTAGAACGTCTATGACACGATGACGAGTAGAATGTCTTTGACACGATGATGAGTAGAACGTCTATGACACGATGACGAGTAGAATGTCTATGACACGATGATGAGTAGAACGTCTATGACACGATGATGAGTAGAACGTCTATGACACGATGATGAGTAGAACGTCTATGAAACGATGATGAGTAGAATGTCTATGACACGATGATGATTAGAACGTCTATGACACGATGATGAGTAGAACGTCTATGACACGATGATGAGTAGAACGTCTATGACACGATGATGAGTAGAACGTCTATGACACGATGATGAGTAGAATGTCTATGACACGATGATGAGTAGAACGTCTATGACACGATGACGAGTAGAATGTCTTTGACACGATGATGAGTAGAACGTCTATGACACGATGATGAGTAGAACGTCTATGACACGATGATGAGTAGAACGTCTATGACACGATGATGAGTAGAATGTCTATGACACGATGATGAGTAGAACGTCTATGACACGATGATGAGTAGAACGTCTATGACACGATGATGAGTAGAACGTCTATGACACGATGATGAGTAGAACGTCTATGAAACGATGATGAGTAGAACGTCTATGACACGATGATGAGTAGAACGTCTATGACACGATGATGAGTAGAACGTCTATGACACGATGATGAGTAGAACGTCTATGACACGATGATGAGTAGAACGTCTATGACACGATGATGAGTAGAATGTCTATGACACGATGACGAGTAGAATGTCTTTGACACGATGATGAGTAGAACGTCTATGACACGATGACGAGTAGAATGTCTATGACACGATGATGAGTAGAACGTCTATGACACGATGATGAGTAGAACGTCTATGACACGATGATGAGTAGAACGTCTATGACACGATGATGAGTAGAACGTCTATGACACGATGATGAGTAGAACGTCTATGACACGATGATGAGTAGAACGTCTATGACACGATGATGAGTAGAACGTCTATGACACGATGATGAGTAGAACGTCTATGACACGATGATGAGTAGAACGTCTATGACACGATGATGAGTAGAACGTCTATGACACGATGATGAGTAGAACGTCTATGACACGATGATGAGTAGAACGTCTATGACACGATGATGAGTAGAACGTCTATGAACACGATGATGAGTAGAACGTCTATGACACGATGATGAGTAGAACGTCTATGACACGATGATGAGTAGAACGTCTATGACACGATGATGAGTAGAACGTCTATGACACGATGATGAGTAGAACGTCTATGACACGATGATGAGTAGAACGTCTATGACACGATGATGAGTAGAACGTCTATGACACGATGATGAGTAGAACGTCTATGACACGATGATGAGTAGAACGTCTATGACACGATGATGAGTAGAACGTCTATGACACGATGATGAGTAGAACGTCTATGACACGATGATGAGTAGAACGTCTATGACACGATGATGAGTAGAACGTCTATGACACGATGATGAGTAGAACGTCTATGACACGATGATGAGTAGAACGTCTATGACACGATGATGAGTAGAACGTCTATGACACGATGATGAGTAGAACGTCTATGACACGATGATGAGTAGAACGTCTATGACACGATGATGAGTAGAACGTCTATGACACGATGATGAGTAGAACGTCTATGACACGATGATGATTAGAACGTCTATGACACGATGATGAGTTAGAATGTCTATGACACGATGATGAGTAGAACGTCTATGACACGATGATGATTAGAACGTCTATGACACGGTGATGATTAGAATGTCTATGACACGATGATGATTAGAACGTCTATGACACGGTGATGATTAGAACGTCTATGACACGATGATGATTAGAACGTCTATGACACGGTGATGATTAGAACGTCTATGACACGATGATGATTAGAACGTCTATGACACGATGATGATTAGAACGTCTATGACACGGTGATGATTAGAACGTCTATGACACGATGATGATTAGAACGTCTATGACACGATGATGATTAGAACGTCTATGACACGATGATGATTAGAACGTCTATGACACGATGATGATTAGAACGTCTATGACACGATGATGAGTAGAACGTCTATGACACGGTGATGAGTAGAACGTCTATGACACGGTGATGATTAGAACGTCTATGACACGTGATGATTAGAACGTCTATGACACGATGATGATTAGAATGTCTATGACACGATGATGATTAGAATGTCTATGACACGGTGATGAGTAGAACGTCTATGACACGATGATGAGTAGAATGTCTATGACACGATGATGATTAGAATGTCTATGACACGATGATGATTAGAATGTCTATGACACGGTGATGATTAGAACGTCTATGACACGATGATGAGTAGAATGTCTATGACACGATGATGAGTAGAATGTCTATGACTCGTGTTGGAACGAATAAAAAATGTGTTGAAATTTAAAACAAAACAGTTGAAATGTAGAGGTCGTGTAGTTTTATGTGTAAGTCTGTATGCTACGAATATGTATGCACATAACATGTGTAAACATTCGACTTCAGAGAACCCTTGGAAGACGAACGGACATCAGGCGGCAACACGATGAGGTTAGGCCTAGAATATTGATATTTCATTTGCACATTTTTTAAATTGCAATTATTTTATACTTCAACATTGAGTATGTTAACTTCATCTGACCGAAAAGCATTGTTGAATGTTGACGTCACAACTGTGGCTATTGCATCCATCTAGGATATGATTTCATCACAGCCGAGATGGCTTTACTATTATGCTAACTTTGGGGTAAATCATAGCATGCCCTCCCTGTTTCCGGCGTTCACCCCCACTTTCTATGTCCATTCGTTTGCTTTGACCATTAGCCTCCCACCTACAGATTGGCGATGTTGGTTTCTTCAGAAACACAAAGAGCTATTTTTAGATGTCGGAGAACCATTACCAGAGGGCGCCACTGTATTTGCTCCCACTTTACGGTTGTCGTAATTGTTGAGAGCCGACTTTTGTAAGCGGAAAGATATCAGACATACTATAATAGGCCGTGTAAGTCCCACGCTCGAAAACGAGGCTGGGGTCCCTCGGGGGCAGCGACGGCTTTCCCCCACATTAAACGATAGGACTTTGTTTAGTTTTTGGTTGTAATAATCGGACTGTCCACAAATTGCGTTTATTGTTTCATTTTCCGATGGAAAATTACAAGTAGACGCAGTTTGACACTTTACCGATAATAGTGAACCGTGAAACCATGCATTTTAAGCGATTATTATGCTGGTTGCCATAGCATCGGCAGATACACAGATCGCATTAACAAGGTTTAAGTACATCTTAAGACTTATTATTTCAAGATTGTTTTTAATGTCTAGTTTTTTCTAAAATATGATTTAATATTGTATAAATATTTTATTATCACTAAGTATAATATAAAAAAGCTAATCCCGCAAATGACACATACGGTCTAAAATCGTTAATATTATCAGTGCTCTGTGGCAGTGACAATGTGGTTAACTCAGTATTACATCGGACAGTTAAGATAAGAAAGCTGTAACACAAGATATTTATGAAATTATTTTCCGAATATGATGTAACAAAAACCGAGCTGATGACCATAATACATATTTTATCAGACTGCCTTTACGTAAGTCTGACATCCGAGCTTTATTAGTGGTATCATTACATAAATAATATATATATATATATATATATATATATATATATATATATATATATTATCATAATACAGTTTTTATATAGCGCTAATTCCCGCATGGCGCATCGATGCGCTGCATAAGAAATATACTAAATGTATATTACTTAATGTAAATTATATAAAATAATATAAATCATATTAATTATATATATATATATATATATATATATATATATATATATATATATATCGTTTATTGTCATCAGTCTTCAGTCGTTAGACTGTCATTCTTATGTCCTGTCCCCAATCAACTCCAGTCGCTTGGAGTCTCGCCCTGTATCGTGACACACCGGCCGTATAAGTTATAGCATTGTCATATCCTTCTTTCTAATTTTGTTTGCAGAAGTCTTCGCTATCACCGGATGTTGGCCACTGTTCTATTTGCAATCGCAACTCTAGTGTTGACGACGAAGCCATAGATTACAGCCGCAGGAAACAGACGAAGACGAGATCGATGAAGTCATGGAGTACAGCAGTGAGAAACAGGCGGAGACGAGAGCGATGAAGTCATAGACTACAGCAGTAAGAAACAGGCGGAGACGAGAGCGATGAAGTCATAGACTACAGCAGTAAGGAATAGGCAGAGACGAGAGCGATGAATGGTGATTATAATTATGCAGCAACTACTGCAGAATCAGACCGCGTAGGACTAAACAGCTAAAACCGTGCCTCTTTATTTTAATAAAACACTGACAAAAACGTAGCCTACGCAGTCTTTATTGGTCTTATTTTGCGTACACTGAGTTGAGAATAATTTACTTCCATACCAACGATATACGTTGCGCACGTGCGTGAGTCAGACACCGTAGCAGAAGCGTCCTACGTCAAAACTCTACGTGACAAAGTACATCCACGTGCTTAGCCGAGTTACGTACAAGTGATTGCCAGAATTAATCATCCATACGCCAGCGACTAAACGTTGGCACCATACGCCAAGGACTAAACGTTGGCACCATACGCCAAGAACTAAACGTAACCTTCAGAAGCAAGTATGATGTTGGTTAGGCTGTCGATGCATTGTGGGATTGATGATGGTGGGGAGCGGTGGTCGCGCGGTAGAGCGCCGGACTGTCAATCGAGGGGACGGTGGTTCAATCCCACCTACCGCCGTTTCGAAACTTAGGCAATTTCTTCACCCCACATTTGCCTGTGTCTTTCGGA
The DNA here is from genome assembly GCA_025642075.2 of Ridgeia piscesae. NCBI lineage: Eukaryota > Metazoa > Annelida > Polychaeta > Sabellida > Siboglinidae > Ridgeia > Ridgeia piscesae. The sequence goes on from JAODUO010000195.1 coordinate 386,118, forward strand.
AGAGACACTAAAAGCCGGTGGTCCCTTCTGTCTGGTGTTTATGCCAGGGGAAGTAAAAGATCCCACACAGGGGGTAAATGTGTAACCTGTAGTGGACTCACAAATTCTACAGAAGAACAACTCCTGCGTTAGCCCAAGTTTGGGCTGTTTGGAGGTATTCACCTTAGACCTAAGACACGTTATACGGGCAAATCCCCGACCACTGACATTTCTCGGATCCTGGATAAACCTGCCGTAATTCCTATTAGTCAAGTTGCCATAATGTTGACCTTGTAATGTTAACTACTGTAAATTTTGTTATGGAAATGTATTGTATATGGTTAGGAGAGCAATATTAGCTTGGTTGCAACTTGTGCAACCTTTAGCATTTTTCAGAATGCAAGATGGCGGTCTCGGCCTTTCTAAGGGTTTTCCAGGATGGGGAATCCATTTCTTGAGTGTTTTGTTGGATACGGGGCCAAAGTCAAGGTCAAATCAGAGGTCAAAGATCAAATTTGACTGGACTCAGTTCAAACTGGAAGACATCGGCTATATCAATGTTGCGGTCGGTGCTGCCCCACGACTAACAGCCGACTGAACAGCGTCTCGACGTCGTGGATGGCCTTCCCCTGGACAGTGACTGCCTTCTTGAGCAACTCCATTGCTTTGACTTTCTTCTTTATTGTCTTGTGGAATTCACTGCTTAGCGAAGCGGAGATCTGCCTGCTCTGCTCATTCCCGATGGCCAATGCGTTCTGAACGTTCACTGTGTCTGGCGCCACTTGGCCATTGCAGATGTTATAGACACCTGGTTGCTGGCCATTGAGGGGGTGACTGTACTTCTCCAGCTCCACCGCGATCTTCTTTCGATCGACCTCGTCCAGTCTCCTTCTTCCATCTCCTTCCTCCTTGTGCTTATTCTTCTCCCCATCTACTTCACCGTGTGACTTCTGCTCCTCCCTAGCTTCATTGTTCATATGTTCCATGGCGATGTCAAGGTGGGCGCACAAACTGAAACTATTCCCCCAAACAGCAACTGTTCGGGGCTCGTTGAAATGCCCTTCATACCTCCAGAACCCTTCCTTCGCTTGATATATGTCTGCTCTCTGAACTGATCTGCTGGCACTGCGGTCCCCCCATCCGAGTGCCGACAGATGTGCGCACCTGGCAGTAGGTCCTCTTTGGCAAGCTGGGGAAGGTGCTCCATCTGTCACACATACCAATTCAGGTAGTGGGCATAATTGTGGTGACATGCTGCGAAGAAGTATGAGAACATTGCCTTGAGATAGTGCTCATGGAGGAGGAAGTCACCGTTCCGCTCTCCACGCATTTATTGTAACAGGGGACATGGAATTGTGCATCAGCAGCAGGCAGATCAATGGCGGAACTTTGCGTGTTTAATGAACTCCGACCCATTGCTCTATCTGCAAAGCAAATGTCAGTGCAAAACATCCCATGATACCCAGGACCTACCTACATGTAGACATATCAAACAAACATGTACCTACCTACCGATCCTAGTAAACCCTGACATTCTGGAATAAGTAGGCAACGAACCACATATAATCGATCAATAGAGGTGATTTTTTCCTGATTTTAGGTCAACTTTGACCTCTGATTTGACTTTGACCCCGTATCCAAAACATAAGTCCAGAAATGGACTTACCATCCTGGAAAACGCTTAAAAGGAGGTATTACACGACCCTCTATGTCATCGAGATCAAAAGGTGAAAATTGGCCGAAAGTCAAGATGGCCGAGACCGCCTTCTTGAATTCTGAGAAATGCTAAAGGTTGCACAAGTTGCAACCAAGCTAATTTTGCACTCCTAAATATATAAAATACATTTCCATAAAGCAGTTTACAGTAGTTAACATTGCAGGGTCTCACATAGGAAGTATAAGGGCGGCAACTTGACTATATTCGTAAAGTCTCGCTTAACTGACTGTCGCTCGGCTGCGTAACTTCGCCGAGACGTTGAGGGGCTGAAAAGTGCTACCAACCTCACGGAATCTGGTTAGTCAAGGGTAATTAATATAAACAACTCCGAATTTGTATTTCTGTTTATTTGTGTTTAGGATAAGTTTAATTTTGAATCGTTTTTATAATACAGTATTATCTGATACAAAGTATCATTATTTAATTTGCTATTTCATATTCGGCCTGCGAATCAATCAGCGTCTCTAACCTGATCTGGGGTAAGCCCCCCCCTGCCGGAGACATCGGCAGGCCATAAAGGCTCCAGGCGGAGTCGGGGGGGGGGTGAAAAGTGCTGCCACCTCACGGAGACTGGTTACCCGAGGCTACGAGTAGGTCGGCGGGAGACGGGGTGTACGGCTAGGTGGCGCCAGCGTCGAGCCGATATCGAACGGTTGTGAGATGGAGTCTGTCGCACGTGACGTCTCTGGACGTGGCGTGACAAGCGATGGACGAACACTCGTGTATCCACACGGGGCATCGGCCAACGCGTAGTGTCGCTTAACCGACTGTCGGTCGGCTGCGGAACTACGCGAGAAGATAATCTGGTGAGTCTCCCGGCTTTTGAATATATTTTATCCGCGTGATCTATACAATGATGCCACCTCACGGAGACTGGGTAATCCAGCCGTTATTTATATTTATAAACAACTGCAAATTTGTGTTTCTATTTATTTTGTGTTAATACAAATTTAATTTTTAATAGATTTTATAATACAGCATTATTTGATAAAAAGGTATCCTAATTTAATTTGTATGTTATCCGTGTGGGGCTAAACAATGCTGCCACCTTACGGATACCGGTTAATCCTGCCGTAATTCTTATTTTATAAACAACTGTACATTTTTATTTTTACTTATTTTATAAGTTCAATGTTGAATACTTTTCATACGATATCATTATCTTATAAAAGTATATCGCTATTTTAATTTTTATTTCATAGTTGGTCTGAGAGCATATTAATCAGCGTCTCTACAGAGCTGAGCATGAGTTTCACCAGGCAGAGTTGAGAGGCTTAACAGTGCTGCCACCTCACGGAGCCTGGGTAACCGAGGCTAGTCAACGCGTTGATCGGCAGGTTTCGATTCCGCGCGTTGGCAGATAGGTGCTGGTGTCAGGTGGCGCACATCGGTGACGACGGCTTCACATCGCCACTTGACTGGAGCAACGACTAGATGGTGAATCCCCGGCTGCCGGCGACCGACGGAGCTAGGACTTCTGCGCAAGACATCGGGGAGGGGCTGAACCGACGACACTGTTAGGCAGCAACGACTCGACTCCGAACGACAGCTTCCGCGCGTCGTCTACATGTGTCGTTGCTACGTCACGTGGCGCGACGTCAGCCAGGTGTTTTCCACATAGTCACCACATGGCGTTTGTGAGTTCTCTCCCCTCTCCCTCTCCCTCTCCCTCTCCCTCTCCCTCTCCCTCTCCCTCTCCCTCTCCCTCTCCCTCTCCCTCTCCCTCTCCCTCTCCCTCTCCCTCTCCCTCTCCCTCTCCCTCTCCCTCTCCCCCCCTCCCTCTCCCTCTCCCTCTCCCTCTCCCTCTGCCACCCACTGAATTGTGATATCCATCTACAATGGCTGCTTCTGTATCGAATGTTGAAAGTGTGAAGAAATCTTCGGATCGTGGGGCGACTAAAAAAGAGCCAATGGTATACCACTGATTACCGTTGATTACCATTCAGTATCATTCAGTACCGTTGACCATTTAATGGTATTTCAGTAGGACTGAGTGGTACTGTTAACGGTAATTTAAAATATCAATCAATACCACTGAACGGTACCAAAAATCCAAAATATCATTCAAAAAGCCATTCAGATACCATTCAAATACCCTTGACCATAATACCCCCTAGGACCATTCAAATTGTTCAGTGGTATTTGAATATTTTTTGTAAGGGTCCACCCGAAACTGTCAAGTATTTGACAACGTAATCATTAGACTGAAAGAGGCTGGATATAGCCGAACGTAAAACTGAAGGCCCTGCAGCGTGAGTACCGCCTGGCTAAGGCCCACAACAACAGGAGTGCATGGCAACACCCACAAAACATCGAGGTATAGTATATAGTATTGCCATACCGGCGACTGTGTACAACCACTTTCAATCGTTAACCGACATTCAATTTTAGTAAGTTTGATGTGTTACTAAAATGCCTCAATGTTACTATTATTTTATCTGAAAGATAACATAATTGAAAATGTTGAATTAGTATATGTTTCATGTATTAAGCTTTATAACCACTGTACATTTAACGTTACCAAACAGAACTAAGAATATAGGTGGCGCCGTTACGCAACTCGGCCGTCGTGCCGTCAGCGCCAGCGTCCCGTTACCTCGTTACGCCGTATTCATTCATTACAATTATATCTAGCGTGTGTTAACACACGTTGTAAATGTGTAGATATAACAGCTGGAGCCGAAAATAACTCAAAGACGAACTGGGAAAAAATACAATAAACAGCGCGCGCGTGAAAAGAACGCGAATACATCAGCATTGCGAGTTGTGTAGGCGCCCCCTAGTGATTCACCATTTTTCTAAAACTGGAATTCACATTCCAGTATGTTTGCACATGTGCCCCTATGACTATGCGTATGGCATTATGCCCAGTCACTGACTGGCGATTTTCATTATAATAACAGGCATTCCATGTTAACGTTAACCGCTGCAACCCTTCCTGCTTCTCTCTTTTACCCCGGCCCCTAGCGCACTGCGGGCCCAGACATAAATAACGATGCGCACGGACGGTTGCGCAGCGCTTGTTGTCAGCTTTGCGCGCGAGATTAACGGTTTGTCTTTGTCCCATCGTAAAATGTATCTATGTTACCAGAACATGTGCATGATTAGAGCGGAATTATGTGTATGCGTGTAGTTCTGTTTGTTGTGATCACTCACGCAAATTTACAACTGTTTATTAATAGTATGTTCATTATAATACGTTGTATTTAATCTGGGTGGCGTAATGCGAGTGCCTTAATCCGGGTGCTCTAATTAAGTCCAGCCTCACAGGCATTGCGACAGTTGCGTCACTATGCTAGCGCTCGTTTATATATCGCGCCTAGCTCGTTGAATTCGTGGTTATTTGATTAAAAAAACTATTAGCGGAGATAGTTTGCCCTGCGAAATATTGTTAGAAATGTTATTGGTAATGTAGGTGAATTATCTACCCCGTTGCGGACTGATGTTCCACAAGTTGTCACCAGATGGCAGGACCAGTCGTGTTACCCTGTACAAGCGTTTGCTGTATGAGTGTCGTGCGTGTAAAGAGTAACATTAGACTACTATGTCACGTTTATCGATAAACTCGTTTAGAGAAGTATTATTGATTACTAGGTATCAACCATTCTGGTTGGATGTCGTGTTTCTATTGTGCATTGACGTGCACAGGATATTATTTATGGTGAACATTATTAGAACATGGCGTTTGATCGTTCCGTAATAATGATGAGTGTTTTATCGATGACAGCTATTCCGAGTAGCAGTCGCCGTTTTGGTTAGGGTTAGTCGCCGTTTGAATTTGGCTGTAATCACTATCTAACGTTTTGTTTGGTTTTAAACTTGTAATATATTCGCCTTTTTAATTAGAACGTTTTACCTTTTATTCATTCTGTTAATAAATCTTCTATACCTATTCTGTTTGCTTTAGTTGTATTTGTTAGTTTCGGATCCCGTCATATTATATATATATATATATATATATATATATATATATATATATATATATATATATATATATATATATATATATTGCTCACCCTCACCGGTACTGTACTAAGTCAATATAATATGGGAGCCTGCTGTGCTTTGCCCGGTTTATGGAGCGAGAGATAGCTCGAAAAACAGAAACAAATGTGGGTGGAAAATGGCAATGCCCTTTAATTACACAAGTAAAGAGAAGTCATATAGTATACAAGACTATGAGTATGAGCATTGCCGCTGGCCTAGATAAATAAAGCAAGTCCCCTTAAAAGCATATAGATGTCATGTTTGTCAGTGGGGATTTGCACGAGAAATTATCTAAGCAACTAGCTATCTAAGCAAAATACATGTGAGGGCCAGAGAGTTTGCTTTGTTGTCGGGTGGCCCCCTCCAATGCAAAATCCTGGCTACACCACTGCGTTACACCGCATTCATTCATTACAATTATTATATCTAGCGTGTGTTAACACACGTTGTAGATGTGTAGATATAACAGCTGGAGCCTAAAAAAACTCAAAGACGAACTGGAGAAAAAATTCAATAAACAGCGCGCGCGTGAAAAGAACGCGAATACATCAGCATGGCGAGTTGTGTATCAGCGCCCTCCAACACGGGAAGTGACGTATCAAGTATGTTTGCATATAATAACAATAACAATTATGCTTGTGACCGTTATTATGTATCAGCTAGGTTACTGTTGCGGCATTTTAGCTACTGAGACCAGATTTTCACAAAATATAGACTTAACGCGAGTGTTCGGCAGCCGTTTTTGTCATCATCTGACGTAGATTTCGCCAAAAAATAACTTGCGATTAAGGCATACTTATTTGTCAAATGTGTCATGTAAATTTGAGTTATTTATTTCCGAATGTGTGATATTTTACCGTTTCTAAATCTCAGACACTTTGACAAGATGGACGGCGTTCTGGGTTGGCCAGCGGTGATGGTTGAGAGCCAGGCTGAGGAGGAGGGTGGCGAGGACAGTGAGGAGACTGCTGTCTCCAGCAACACCTCACTCACCACTGAGTCTGACAGTGATGAATGACAGCGAAGTGTCTGCAGCCAACATCGAGGTACTACGACCTGTTTGTTCCTGACAAATGTGTTCATTCATCTATCGTACGTGTTGCACAATGTGACGCTTTTACTGATAAGATTGAATAATTGTCATTTTATATGTACGCGCATAAATATTAGTATTTTCCATGCAAGAAAAGGAAATATTTGCATCACATAATTAAGTGTTTATGAAGAAGGTGATGTAAAATTAATGTGTTTGTGTTCAGCGTTTGCATGGCATAGTTAAGTGCATGCTAAGAAGATGATATAAGTCAATAAAGCAAATTTGTGAAGCGTTCCATATTTGTAATTTTCGGCGGTTCCGTGCTATCAATTGTCAGCTTTTCCCCCTCGGTTAGCCAAATGATTTGTGTTTGTTGCGCCTCTAAGCTTGAACGTTTTACCGATACATGGGCTATAGAAGTTTTACAATTATTATTATTATTAAATGTACTTTGTGGTCAGCATTTGTATGAAATAGTTACGTGTTTGCGAAGAAGGTGGTGTAAATATTCAGCGTTTGCACGGCATAGTTAAGTGCATATGAAGAACGAGGTGTAAATACTCTGTTGAAGGAAGTTCCTCAGACACTGAAGACAGAAAAGAGGACAATGACGAGAGCAGACGATATGAAGTCGGCCCTAAATTAAATTACGTCGTCCTTCGTCGCCTTCCAGAGGGAGGCCGAGGAGAGGATGTTGGCATTTGAAGAGAGGAGGATGGCGATCGACAGGGAGACAGACGATCGGCATCGAAGAGAAGATCGTGAACATGAGCGGGTCATGTTCCGACTTCTCGCCGGCATGCAGTCAGGGCAAGCGACGCCAGCAGCTCCACCAGTTCAGGTTGACTGGGCTGTGCAGCATGCTCCAACCACGTCTTCCAATTCACGCGCAGACGTGAACACACCAAATTCATATTCCCACTTGTAAAAACTACTTTTAATTAAACGCATGAATATATCAAGCAAACACGCGTACGCCATGCACTCGTCCCGGCCAGCCAATGTAGACATTCCTGAACAGGTCGACGACTGCTGGCATCAGCATGGAGTACCACCCCTTTCTGTTGTAGTAGTCGGCGTGGTACTCGGTTGGAGCTATGGTGGGGGGGTGAGTGCCGTCCATAACACCTGCACATTGTGGGAAGCCCCGCCTGTCCTGTAAGCCGGTCACGGTCTCCTCCAACTTGTTATCTATTGGTAAGCAAACGAAACGATGCATCAGTTGGCTGACAATAGCTGCACACACCTCGTTGACGACTGCACACACTCGATCTTGAAAGGCCAAACAACTGTCCAATCGTACGGTACTCGGTATTCGTGGCTAGACGCCGCAACGCTATTGCCAGTGTCGTTAACAATATAGTCCCAAACCTGGATTTGCGGTAAACACAGTAATACGATTACCCCAGTAGCACGGTCACCTCTGTAATACGGTCACATCAAAATTATGGCCACCACAGAACTGTCCGAAAGTGTTACCATCACGGTAACATTAGTCCAACTAATGCCTAACTCCTCTGGTCAATGTTGTCCAGCCCTTGGCTGACCGTACTAGTGGCGTTTCGTTCTGCCTCGTATCTGTGTCTTAGATTCGTATTGCAAAGTGTGAATCTGAAATAAAGTTGCATAAATTTTAATCACTCGCACATGTGGCGGAACTAGAAAGTGGCGAATTTGCAATCCCCACCACTTTTATGCGACTCTCGCGTCAATTTGTCGAGACCAAGCAAAGGAACACGTGACTAGAACACGCAGAGCAGGTGACGGAATGGCAGGTTTTACAACAGATGTTAGACCATAATTTATTATGGATCCGGGCTGATGCTACATTCATTGTTTACCTTATCACAAAGCAGGTAATGCCAACCAACATATAACATGAGGTCCCAGCTGTGTAGGCAGGAGACAGAAAAGGCGCTCGGCCTCGGATTGTTAGAGGCTCAGGCTATTTCTCGAGCTACTCGATGAATAAGAAACAATCGAGCCCTTATTTCTCGAGCTGCTCGAGAAATAACGCGAAGTCAGACAGTTATTTATCGAGCTGCTCGAGAAATAACGCGAAGTCAGACAGTTATTTCTCGAGCTGCTCGAGAAATAACGCGAAGTCAGACAGTTATTTCTCGAGCTGCTCGAGAAATAACGCGAAGTCAGACAGTTATTTCTCGAGCTGCTCGAGAAATAACGCGAAGTCAGACAGTTATTTCTCGAGCAGCTCGAGAAATAACGCGAAGTCAGACAGTTATTTGTCGAGCAGCTCGAGAAATAAGGCGAAGTCAGACAGTCTCGAGAAATAACGCGATGTCAGACAGTTATTTCTCGAGCTGCTCGAGAAATAACGCGAAGTCAGACAGTTATTTCTCGAGCGGCTCGAGAAATAACGCGAAGTCAGACAGTTATTTCGAGCGCTCGAGAAATAAGGCGAAGTCATACAGTTATGTTCGAGCAGCTCGAGAAATAACGCGAATCAGACAGTTATTTGTCGAGCAGCTCGAGAAATAACGCGAAGTCAGACAGTTATTTGTCGAGCAGCTCGAGAAATAACGCGAAGTCAGACAGTTATTTGTCGAGCAGCTCGAGAAATAACGCGAAGTCAGACAGTTATTTGTCGAGCGGCTCGAGAAATAACGCGATGTCAGACAGTTATTTCTCGAGCGCTCGAGAAATAACGCGAAGTCAGACAGTTATTTGTCGAGCAGCTCGAGAAATAACGCGAAGTCAGACAGTTATTTCTCGAGCGGCTCGAGAAATAACGCGATGTCAGACAGTTATTTGACGAGCACTCGAGAAATAACGCGAGTCAGACAGTTATTTCTCGAGCAGCTCGAGAAATAACGCGAATCAGACAGTTATTTGTCGAGCGGCTCGAGAAATAACGCGATGTCAGACAGTTATTTCTCGAGCCGCTCGAGAAATAACTGTCTGACTTCGCGAAATATCGCCGACTCGGACTGTTATTTGTCGAGCAGACCTGGACATGCATGCGCGTACTAATTATTATAGACATACTAATTATTTGTTATAAATGCGATATCACTGAATCCTTTCGAAACTGCGTGTGTCCGTTTTGATGAGAATAACAACATTTGTTATTTGTTGAGCTGCTCCATAAATAACAACGAATTAGCTCGATATTTTTCGAACAGATCTGGACTTGCATGCATGTGCACTTAGAAATATTTTCATGGCGCGTACACGTGGACATACTCAGTGTTTGTCGTTAATCAGACTTTGATGAATCGTTTCGTGCCTGTATTTATCTGTTCTGGTGAGAAATAATGGCGTTTCTTACAGGTGTGATGCCAGGTGATGAAAGACGTGTACAGGTGTGGCGGGCTTGAAGTGATGCCAAGTGATGAAAGACGTGTACAGGTGTGGCGGGCTTGAAGTGATGCCAGGTGATGAAAGACGTGTACAGGTGTGGCGGGCTTGAAGTGATGCCAAGTGATGAAAGACGTGTACATGTGTGGCGGGCTTGAAGTGAAGCCAAGTGATGAAAGACGTGTACAGGTGTGGCGGGCTTGAAGTGATGCCAAGTGATGAAAGACGTGTACAGGTGTGGCGGGCTTGAAGTGATGCCAAGTGATGAAAGACGTGTACAGGTGTGGCGGACTTGAAGTGATGCCAAGTGATGAAAGACGTGTACAGGTGTGGCGGGCTTGAAGTGAAGCCAAGTGATGAAAGACGTGTACAGGTGTGGCGGGCTTGAAGTGATGCCAAGTGATGAAAGACGTGTACAGGTGTGGCGGGCTTGAAGTGATGCCAAGTGATGAAAGACGTGTACAGGTGTGGCGGGCTTGAAGTGATGCCAAGTGATGAAAGACGTGTACAGGTGTGGCGGGCTTGAAGTGAAGCCAAGCAATCACGGGCGTCGATCGGTGGGGGACGGGGGAGACGCGTCCCCCCATTTTTCAGAGTGGGGGACAGCATAGGAATTGTCCCCCCACTTTTCAGTTCAGAAAAATGGTGGGGGATGTAGCCTGACTCACTAATCCTCTCTCTCAAAAGCCGCTACATATGACTAGTAACTAGACAATAAACTCGCGATATGAAATTCCGACCACCCATTTGAAAATCGACTAGATAAATTGCTTGGCTGGGCCCGGCCACAGCGCGCAACTTAATCTTACTTTAGTAAATTAATAATCATCGTGCCGGTGTAGCGCTTATGTTTTTCCGGCGTTATAAACGATCCGATTGACGTTTCTGCGCATGCGCGATAAATATGAAATCATTAATGTGCAGCGAAAGGACAATGTTTATGTAGTATACATATATATATATATATATATATATATATATATATATATATATATATATATATACTACGGGTTTTGTTACGAATATATATATATATATATATATATTACGGGTTGTTCGTTACGATATATATATATATATATATATATATATATATATATATATATATATATATATATATAACCTCTCTGCAAAGTTATTTGTCGCAAATTAACACGAGAGTGTGTTTGTGTAACATATTCCCATTTGAGTTATGACAAATTTCTTTGCCAAAATGTAGGATTGTTAAGTTCTACACAGCATGGGCGTCGATCGGTGGGGGACGAGGGAACACGTCCCCCACTTTTCCGCCTGAGGGGGACAGCATAGGAAATGTCAAGCGATGAAGGAGTGTAGGTGTGGGCATC
>JAODUO010000195.1:402500-405000 GCA_025642075.2 Ridgeia piscesae
GCAGGCAGGCAGGCAGGCAGGCAGGCAGGCAGGCAGGCAGGCAGGCAGGCAGGCAGGCAGGCAGGCAGGCAGGCAGGCAGGCAGGCAGGCAGGCAGGCAGGCAGGCAGGCAGGCAGGCAGGCAGGCAGGCAGGCAGGCAGGCAGGCAGGCAGGCAGGCAGGCAGGCAGGCAGGCAGGCAGGCAGGCAGGCAGGCAGGCAGGCAGGCAGGCAGGCAGGCAGGCAGGCAGGCAGGCAGGCAGGCAGGCACGCACGCACGCACGCACGCACGCACGCACGCACGCAGGCACGCAGGCACGCAGGCACGCAGGCACGCAGGCACGCAGGCACGCACGCAGGCACGCAGGCACGCAGGCACGCAGAAAAAGAACTAATTCGCATAAAAATCCAATCGTCCGCTTTCCTTTTAAACATTGCGCAAACAACATCGCTATTTCCTATATTATATACCACATTTCCAATGCTAACAACAGCAACAGTATCTTGTCTCTCTCACCGAGCGTCACAGTAACTGTCGTTCTTTGCCACAGGTCCTCGCCCCGTCTCACGGATGGAGGCGACCGACACAGAGACGACGGAGCGGACACCGACACGGAGTCGGCTCCAACAGCGGCTGCATGAGCTGTACGCGCTGAAGACGCACAGCAAGGCGCTGCTGAAGAGATTCAACCGGCTGTACGTCGAGTATGAGGACTGGTTCAACCGGCACAGACAGTCCTTCCTCGACGCCATCAAGTGCACGCAGGTGTTGTATCGTGTTGACGCTTTGTGAAATGCATTGGCCGCGGAATATTTGGGTAGACACCACATTTTATTTCCCCACCGGCGGCCATTGTAACGTTTCTTTGATTTGATTTGGTTGAAGCTATGGTATTGACAATTTCTGACATTAGCTAGCCTCCATTTACACATGCGGTGTATGAAATTCGTGAAATTCTCATGTCTCTTTCTCCTACAATCCAGTATCTAACCTGACAACCCTTCATTTCTGCCCCACTCAACTGACGAATGCCCTCGTTGACACCTCTAGGCTGAATGACACCTGTGTGACTAACCACCTGGTCATTGTCTGAACAATGTCATTATTTTGCAGCTCTGACACCACAGAAATATAATTTCTACTCAATCAGTCCTACATTCAGTGCTTCCAGAAATGTACATAAACAACACAATGCGGTTATTTCCAACAGGACTACAGTTAGCAGTGGCGGAGGGATACCATTTGGTGGTATATCCCCGTTTTAGGTGGTGGCGTGGTAGCGCAAGTAATTGGTGAAATGAATAGTCGCGTGCGATTACGCGTTAAACTCCGTCAGTCGCCTATTGTAACATTATTTTATATGGAGTAGAGCGCGGTGACTCGGTGGGTAGAGTTTTGGAGTAACCTTTTATTTGTTTTGTACACTTTCTAAATCCAAAGTTATCCACTGTTCTACAGTCGCAGCTGAATTTGGTTTCCGTAATCAGTTATGAAGATAGCCGGAATACTACGAAATTAAACTGTTTAAGTAATTAACCTTTATGGTTCTCGATAGGTGATAATTATAGATTCGTTTCGTCGATGTGAACGGTCGTCGGCCAATTATTCGAAAGGGCACTTGCACGCAGTGTCCTCGTGATAATGTCAAAGAAAATTAGTTCCGTTGCAATCGCACACATCAAGTTAGGAAGTGATGAATTGTGGGAATTGTTTGGTACAGTCAGAACTAGTGCATGTATTGAGCTAGGTCACTCGGGTTCTCGCTATTTAAACAAACTACGTCGACCGCCCTCTCCTGTGTGGAACTTGTCAATCGTTGTTTTACTAACATTGTTTTCATGACATCTCCCATGGAAGGAAACAGACCAAATGTCAAACAATAACATTTTTCTGGAAATAACTATTGTTCCCGCTTTAAATTTAATTTGTCTGTTCCTGACGTTCATTTTAATATTTTACTGTTTGTAATAGTGGATGCAAATGTTGAAGTTACTGTTCTGTCAGTATTCATTATAGTCAGCTAGAAACGTTGTTACTAATATTACTATTGCACGCGTCTATCGTATACCCACCATGCAAACAATTCAAATTGTAAACGCAACTGCTATACAGACAATTTCGGACACAAAACAACTAACTGGGCGAACTTCCTCATAGCACCTTCTGTCATTCGAAACGGACAATGTCGCATTAGTGATAAGCTTAATAAAACTAGTCCCGGGTGTTTAGTATTGTATTGTTTGGAAACGCGGCGAGTTCTGGGGTCATGCTGCAATGATTACGTTTCTCCACATGTGGACATTATAATGGTTCCACATTTCATGCCAAAAAATATCCCACCACGTTTCCTGAACATTCTACGGCCATGTTTACCCTCCATTGGCAGAAGTGCTGGGGACAATTCGAGAAATTATCCTACATCAGTTTTCCACAAACCACTTTCCCACCTGCTAACGTTTAATTTTTGCTAGAACCTAACAGTGGAAAAATGCTTCATTTGTTGTGTCGTTTAGCTGGCCGTC
>JAODUO010000195.1:410000-480000 GCA_025642075.2 Ridgeia piscesae
AATAACCGCGAATGTAGCGGCACTGATTCTTGGTTAATGTTACTTGGTAAACTCACCTCTCAAGGAACATGTTTTTGCTTTCCACGTGTGACATCCAATGCCGGGAATGCGACCAACACTATTTGGGCAAACAGCAAAGCCACCAGGCACGCGAGTTGAAGAAAACCTATCGTGTCGCAAGACGGACATAATCCCACTGGCATATGTCTCTATCTTATCTCATAAAAAACCTAAAGTCTACGTGTGTTTTGTACCATATACTCCAGATGCGCACGGAATTGACAGAAGGAACGAAATCTAACATCATATTTCGTATTTTTCCCCATGCTATATATATATATATATATATATATATATATATATATATATATATATATATTGCCATGTCTGGCTCCTGTCATGAAGCCAGTCATCTGTCTGGTGGTAAGTCAAGTCATTCTATTCATTCTGTTCGACTACAGCTGCTATGACCGGGTGAACAACCGTGTCTGTCCTAAGCAAACTTCCCACGATCAACTTACCCCCTCCCCATTTTGCCCTGTTTTCAGACGTTTTTGTATCTATGTGTGTATACTCTTCACACTTTTTCACATCCTTCTCCATATTGCCGTCCCGCCGAAAAGTTATGGGGCTGAAGCGCGTGTACGTTCCGTGTGACGTAATACACGTTCTGTGTGACGTGAAACTAGCCACGCTCCTAGCACTACTGGCAGCCTTAGCGAGGAGAACTTATACCAATAATGTGATAATATACCGTAGTTTGTAAGTCAAATTAAAACGTGACCCATTCGTTTGCAATAGTGCTATTTTTTTCTTTCAATATTGTATTCGCATTAAAGTACAGAGTTATGTGTACAGTAGATAAGGATTACAATAATACCATAACACATTTAGTAGTATATTATTATCATAATATAACTATATATACACAAGCTATTGCTCGACACATTTATAAAATGTTACCGTATTCATTGAACCCTTACTATAACATGTTACTTTCATTATATTACTATATTCAACCTATTGCTCAGAACTTTTAAAATTTAACCAGATTCATTTTATCTATCGACACGTGACATATATCTGCTGTAAACGATTGTTTTTGAATAGTGTCTTACAAATTTAGTAATATCTCAGCACAAACTCTTAGCACAGCATATCTTACATCCAAAATTTCTAAACTTGCATTAATTAATAAATATATATTTCTTCAATCTTTTAACTGGTGACTGTGATGTTGACTACGATGGTGATATTTGTAGCTTACGGGCTTTTACGCTATTTAGTGCTATTTCATGTAACGTTGGCAAAACATTTCTTTCAAAAGGTCTATCACGTGACGGCGACGAAGTGACGTCATAATCAGCGCTCGGTAACTTACGGCTGGGGCTTACGTGCAATGTCGGCAAGCGCCCGATGTCGAATTCAGCTATCGATCCGTCAGCTCAGTTTCACCAGCCGCTGAACAACATGCGTTAGTCAGGAACCCTCTTCATATCAAGGAAAAATAAGAGGGAAACCAGCCACGGAGACAATTTGGAAGAATTTGCACGAACATTTAGCAGATAAATTCAACTTGGCAATACTTATTTATAATTCTTGCGTAAGTTTCTATTCTATCTGGAAGAGAACTAGCCGTGGGAAGTCGTTCCTTCAGACAAGCTGGCACACAAAGTTGTATGAAATTTGGAGAGTCAAATCAACCACGGAGAACGTTTGCAATCAACAGTTACACGAACATTTATTAGGTCAGTCTAGCAATAATTGCCGATTTAACTTTTGCGTCAGTTTACCCGATCTTGTGTAGAACTAGCCAGGGAGCAGACGATCGATGAACCATCAAAAAAGTTGTGTAAAAAAGCAGAGGGTCAAGTCAACACGGAGGGTTTAACGTTACATCTGGAACAGTAGGTAGCAGTCAGTATGATTCAGTAATGATAACAAATATATTCATGAATGAGGATGGAAAAAAATGACTTCTCGTCGGGGAATTGAACTCTGGTCTCCCGCGTGACATGCGCTATACTAACTGATATACGTGCACAAGTGAATGTCTGTATATATTTGTCAGTCGGTTCGAACCGCTAACTGACTCTACATCACGACTTAGGGCCCCCCCAGAGGTAGACGGAGGGTACAGCAACATCAGCACCCACAGCTGGCCCAAGCACACACATGCACGCACACAAAATCACACACACACACGTGCGTATGCTCATATACAAACACACCCACGAGCACGGACAGCACGCACACGCACACGCACACGCACACGCACACGCATACATTATATATATATATATATATATATATATATATATATATATATATATATATATATATATATATAATTATACATATTCATACTCATATAGACAAATATATATACACACTTTGTAGTGCGCCAGCTGTGGGTGTTTATGCCACGTGATGTAGCGTCAGTTAGCGGTTCGTACCAACTGACCAGACAAATATACACAAACATTCACTTGTGCACCTGTATCAGCCGTTCCCCGTTAGTATAGTGGTGAGTATCCCCGCCTGTCACGCGGGAGACCGGGGTTCAATTCCCCGACGAGGAGGCAAATTTTTGTTTCTCATTAATAAATACGTTTTTTTTTAATTAGTGAATTATAATTTATATATTTATATGATGTATACATTTGTTGCACCAACGTGTGTTCCGGTTACAATAATATATATATATATATATATATATATATATATATATATATATATATATATATATATATATATATATATATATATATATATATATATATATATGGATCCATGACATTTTGGTAAAGGACACTTTGGTAATGGACATTTCGGTAATAGACATTTCGGTAACAGGACATTTCGGTAACTAGACATTTCGGTAACTAGACAATTCGGTAACTAGACATTTCGGTAACTAGACATTTCGGTAACAATTAAGACATTTCGGTAAAACTACTGAAAATAATCAGAGTCCAGTCTGCCATATTAGGAGGTAACCTGTTGAGATGTCAGTCAGTTAAACCATTTGTAAATTAGGAAGGTCCAGACATGGAACTTAGCTTTCAACCAGTAGTCAGGCAAGGTGTAAAGTAGTGCTTGCCTCTGAAGGAAACATGGCTTCCAAATAGCAGTGGTGGTGGCTAAAGTGTTCAACCACTACAGCGTATCACTGGCTATAGCAAGACACATTTAAATCCAGACACACATAAGGTGAAGCTATACATGTGAACATGGAGCTATCAACAACAACCAGGGGAAAAGCAAAGCTATTGTGGAATGGCTATACCAAGCATACAGAGAAAAATGACATGATAAGGTGGCATTGTACATGTCATGCAAGCAAGCTCTGCCCTGCTAGTGAATACACAGACTTGCTACCAGCATATCCAGTGTTAAAAATTGACCACAACCACTGTCCTGAACCTATGAAGCTAGAGGTAATTTTTTTTAAAGAAATATGCCTTTATAGAATATTTATTGGTTTTACCAAAATGCCATGCTACCAAAATGTAGGTTACCAAAATGTCTGTTACCAAAATGTCCTATTACCGAAATGTCCAGTTACCGAAATGTCCTGTTACCGAAATGTCCTGTTACCGAAATGTCCTGTTACCGAAATGTCCTGTTACCGAAATGTCCTGTTACCGAAATGTCAGTTACCAAAACGTCCATTACCAAAGTGTCCTTTACCGAAATGTCTGGATACCATATATATATATATATATATATATATATATATATATATATATATATATATATATATATATAGATATAGATATAGATATAGATATAGATATAGATATAGATATATAATAAATATAAGGATAGACTAAATTAAGCTAAGCTGGTGTTTTTATTTATTTACCTACAATTAATTTACCTTTTTTCCGCGATGTTTTTATTGCTGTATGCAATCTCCATCACACATCAACCGTTAGACTGCGATATGATCACCGTATTGCCCGCCACCTAATGGTTGCTGTCTGATTAAGATTGCTAAAGGAAAGGAAGGGAGTTTTGTCAAATCGACCCCGTAAAGGGGTAAGGCAAGTTCAAAGACGCACTTCCGCTATGAAACTATACTTTTATTGGGCATAGTTCGGTGGTTGGGCAGCCTGGGGCATTACTTCACCATCACACAGACCAATCCACCCATCCAAAATGCCAATCTCCATCACACATCAACCGTTAGACTGCGATATGATCACCGTATTGCCCGCCACCTAATGGTTGCTGTCTGATTAAGATTGCTAAAGGAAAGGAAGGGAGTTTTGTCAAATCGACCCCGTAAAGGGGTAAGGCAAGTTCAAAGACGCACTTCCGCTATGAAACTATACTTTTATTGGGCATAGTTCGGTGGTTGGGCAGCCTGGGGCATTACTTCACCATCACACAGACCAATCCACCCATCCAAAATGCCAATCTCCATCACACATCAACCGTTAGACTGCGATATGATCACCCACTAACCCACCCACCCACCCACCGTGTTGGCAAGAAAATTAGATTCGGACCAGTGACAGCTGGTGAAACTACACGGGTCAGCGTCGATTTGCTGCTCGAGACGAGACAATCCGTAACGAATCGCAAGACGACACGACCAGACCAAAGGCTCCGCTAGACGCTGCAACGAGACACGCACTGAACAATGACTTGTCAGATAGCGTCAGGCGACATTAAGCCGTATCGAATTGGGTGCTAGTCACTCTACAGGTTATCTGTCATTCATTCCGCTACAGAATTACTGGGTAGCGAATGTCGAATTCCAAATGGCCATCGTAGCCGTTACAATTAGGTTTACGTTACAACTTTTATTATACTTAATTACTATTATGGGTTTTAATTAAAGGCATGTGACGTGGTTGAGAATATAATATAAAGATTGTCGCAACGACATTAATTTTTTTTGCTCTCATTTCACAATGTATATTTTTCGTCGTACAAGATTAACTTAGCAAAATACAATATCAATATCAATATCAATATCAATATCAATATCAATATCAATATCAATATCAATATCAATATATATATATATATATATATATATATATATATCCGGATACTATCCACATGTTGTTTGTTGTTTAATTAATAACTGATAACTTCAAATCTTTTTAAAATAGTATTCTTGAATTCGTATAATTTTTTCTAAGAATACTTGATATCTACCCCGACGGAAACATGAAGGAAACAAACCATTAGGTAAATATTGAAATAATTAGTAACAACATGTATACAATAGTGGATCCATGACATTTTGGTAAAGGACACTTTGGTAATGGACATTTCGGTAATAGACATTTCGGTAACAGGACATTTCGGTAACAAGACATTTCGGTAACTAGACATTTCGGTAACTAGACATTTCGGTAACAAGATATTACGGTAAAACTAATGAAAATAATTAGAGTCCAGTCTGCCATATTAGGAGGTAACCTGTTGAGATGTCAGTCAGTTAAACCATTTATAAATTAGGATGGTCCAGACTTGGAACTTAGCTTTCTACCAGTAGTCAGGCAAGGTGTAAAGTAGTGCTTGCCTCTGAAGGGAACATGGTTTCCAAATGGCAGTGGTGGTGGCTAAGATCCAAGTGGGGTTTTGTCCTGGATTCGGTGGCTAAAGTGTTCAACCACTACAGCAAATCACTGGCTAGCAATACACATTTAAATTCAGACACACATAAGGTGAAGCTATACATGTGAACATGGAGCTATCAACAACAACCAGGGAGAAAGCAAAGCATACAGAAAAAAATGACATAATATTGATAAGGTGGCGTTGTACATGTCGTGCAAGCAAGCACTGCCCTGTAGTGTATACACCGACTTGCTACAAGCATATCCAGTATTAAAAACTGACCACAACCTATGAAGCTAGAAGTTGACAGATGCCGTACGGAAATGCATATACGTGCTGCTGCAAGTAACGACCCGCCAGCTTGTATTTACGCTGACAACACCACAGCATTGACAGGTGCAGCTAAGGCGATTCTACCAAGTGTCGATACGTATAATTGTTTTAAAAGAAATATTCCTTTATAGAATATTTATTTGTTTTACCAAAATGCCATGCTACCAAAATGTATGTTACCAAGATGTCCTATTACCAAAATGTCTGTTACCAAAATGTCCTATTACCGAAATGTCCTATTACCGAAATGTCCATTTACCGAAATGTCCTGTTACCGAAATGTCAGTTACCAAAACGTCCATTACCAAAGTGTCCTTTAACGAAATGTCTGGATACCATACAATAGTACTCTTTTAAAGAGATTATCTATATTTATAATTACTCCTAATAAAGACCGGAGAAAACAATGATAATATGGACGTTGGATTCTGTGTACTATGTACGTGTAATAGTAATAGATTACTAATATATCGTCGCTGTTCATAAGTATTTAGTCCGAATAATATGTTTCCTCTCCTGGTGTGAAATGGAAATACACACTTTAGTCGGATCTGTCCGAGTAAATTAAAATGATCGGAGGGAAATGTTCGAAACTCTGGATCCATGACATTTTGGTAAAAGACAATTTAATAATGGGCATTTTTATAACAGACATTTTGGTAACTAGACATTTTGGTAACAAGACAATTTGGTAACAAGACATTTTGGTAAAACTATTGAAAATAATCAGAGTCCAGTCTGTCATATCAGGAGGTAACCTGTTGCGATGTCAGTCAGTTAAACCATTTGTAAATTAGGATGGTCCAGACTTTAGACAGGGAACTTGGCTTCCCTGCAGGCAGGCAAGGTAAGGTAGTGCTTGCATTTGTACGGAACATGGCTTCCAAATAGCAGTGGTGGTGGCTAGAGTGTTCAACCACTACAGCCAACCAGTGGCTAGCATGACACATTTAAATCCAGAAACACTTAATGTGAAGCTATACATGTGAATATGGAGTTATTAACACAACCAGGGGAAAAGCAAGGCTTTTGTGGAATGGCTATGCGTATACCAAGCATAATAGAAAAAATGGCATGATAAGGTGGCGTTGTACATGTGCAAGCAAGCATTGCCCTGCTAATGCGTACACCGACTTGGTATGTAGTATGTGGTATCCAGACATTTCGGTAAAGGACACTTTGGTAATGGACGTTTTGGTAACTGACATTTCGGTAACAGGACATTTCGGTAACAGGACATTTCGGTAACAGGACATTTCGTTAACTGGACATTTCGGTAATAGGACATTTTGGTAACAGACATTTTGTTAATAGGACATCTTGGTAACCTACATTTTGGTAGCATGGCATTTTGGTAAAACCAATAAATATTCTATAAAGGCATATTTCTTTAAAACAAATTACCTCTAGCTTCATAGGTTCAGGACAGTGGTTGTGGTCAATTTGTAACACTGGATATGCTGGTAGCAAGTCTGTGTATGCACTAGCAGGGCAGAGCTTGCTTGCACGACATGTACAATGCCACCTTATCATGTCATTTTTCTCTGTATGCTTGGTATAGCCATTCAACAATAGCTTTGCTTTTCCCCTGGTTGTTGTTGATAGCTCCATGTTCACATGTATAGCTTCACCTTATGTGTGTCTGGATTTAAATGTGTCCTGCTAGCCAGTGATTTGCTGTAGTGGTTGAACACTTTAGCCACCACCACTGCTATTTGGAAGCCATGTTCCCTTCAGAGGCAAGCACTACTTTACATTAAAGAAGTAGTAGAAAGCTAAGTTCCATGTCTGGACCATCCTAATTTACAAATGGTTTAACTGACTGACATCTCAACAGGTTACCTCCTAATATGGCAGACTGGACTCTGATTATTTTCAGTAGTTTTACCGAAATGTCTTAATTGCTACCGAAATGTCTTAATTGTTACCGAATTGTCTAGTTACCGAAATGTCTAGTTACCGAAATGTCTAGTTACCGAAATGTCCTGTTACCGAAATGTCCTGTTACCGAAATGTCCTGTTACCGAAATGTCTATTACCGAAATGTCCATTACCAAAGTGTCCTTTACCAAAATGTCATGGATCCCATAGTAGTATGTACCAGCAAATCCAGCGTTGAAAACCGACCACAACCTACCAAAATATATGTTACCAAGATGTCCTATTACCAAAATGTCCTATACCAAAAATGTTCAGTTACAGAAATGTCCTGTTACCGAAATATCCTGTTACCAAAATGTCTGTTACCAAAAACGTCCATTACCAAAGTGTCTTTTACCAAAATGTCTGGATACCCATCACCCCCACCTCTCAGATAGGAAAAAGGAGAAATACACTCTAGACAAATGCAAATTGTGCCAGCGTCATCTTTACAATACTAGTAGCATTATTTTTAATCCTTGACGTGAGGTCCGGATACACACACACACACACACACACACACACACACACACACACACACACACACACACACACACACACACACACACACACACACACACACACACACACACATACACATACACATAACTACACCCACGCCCACACGCTCACACGCTCACACGCTCACACACGCACGCATGCACGCGCGCACACAAACTCTGTAAAAGAACTGGGTATGCCCTATTTATAAATTCGCAGCCACTCGCTTGTTTGCTTTCACGAACCAAACAAAACTGGTTGTGTAGCTGCACCGAAAGATTACACCACACATAGAGATCGAGAAGTCAAGATTGGAGCTAAAGTGTTGTCATGTGCGAAAAGGCGCCGCTCGGTGAGAAGCCGGTGCGAGACGTTTCACGGCAATCCCAGTTTCACAGGTACTTAGCTACTGCAAACGCGATTGATGTGAGTTTATAGTAAGTGGTTCTCGCGAGTTTTCGCCAGTTCTCGTTGATGGATCGAAATTCGTGTAATACTCAAACGCATTGGCTTCGTCACGTAAGTCGCGGTGATGATCATCATGATGATGATATTGACTGAGGTAAAACGAACAACGCATTATACAGGTACGGAGTGCGTCTGGATTGATTCATTGGATATCGATAGGAATCACTGTTCAATAGTCAGTTATAACATTCATAGACAACCAGGAGTTTCACAATTAACTAATGTCTTTATTTGAATTGTTTGCATTTTGTTAAAGAAAAAAGTAAATTCTTATGTCTTTTATTTTGACATAGCAATAGTCTCCACAATGTGGGAACTAACACAACGGCCCTGGGGAAGTAATATTGGAGAACTGAGCAGGAGCTGCAGTACCAGCACTCAGTGTCTCGCTGTTTCGGGTCATGACATCGGAAAGCAGAGAAGGGTTCTGTTTGTTTGAGGGGGGGGGTGTGTGTTGGATGTTTTATTTTGTGGGGACGTTCTAAATAGTGCCATATCTTGCCGCTCTCCCAAACCCTCCATTTGCACTTTCGGGTTCACCTAAGAACCCACTTACAGGCTCTCCAAAATTCAAATTGATAAAAACTTACTGGAAGAGCTAATCTTCTCTCCGATGATTCTATTCAGTCTTCCGCCAAAGAAATGTTCACTATGATAACGGTTTACCAATGTAATAACTAAGTATGCTAGTCTCAGCTTATTCCAGACTCAACAGGGCACATACAGCAAGTACATGTGACTCTGAGGTCCATATGTTGACATTAGGCAGACAATATATACAGTATGTATTCTGACCCAATGCTGTGTATATTGAATACAATTATGCAATTAAGCAACAGATTATTGATGCAGCGTACTTTCCTAGCCAGAAGATGGTTTCAAATACACACGCTCACGCGCCTGCACACACACACACGCGCGCACATTTTGTAAAAGCAATGACTGTGCCCTATTTACAAATGCACAGCCTCCTGTTTAGTTGCTTTGGCGAGTTAAACAAGTGGCTCAGAAAGATTACGTCACCGACAGAGAGGTTGGCAATAAAGCTTGGTCACGTGTTAAAAGACGTCGCTCGAATGAGAAGCCGCGGTCACGCGCCAAGTAGATCACAGATCCACAGATAGTCAGATATCGGGAATGCGATTGATCTGGGAGTTTATTGTAACCCGCAAAATGTTTACGCGCAATTGGTGGTTCTCACAAATGTATTCGCCAGTTCTCGTTGATGGAACGTGTAATGCTCAATGCGTTGACAGCGTCGCTTGAGCTGTAATGATGATGATTATCACGATGATAATGACTCAAGCAAAGCAATTTGTTAATATGTATTTTTAATTACGGTTAAACTAGAGATTTCTTATTTATTTATTATTACTATTATGATTTTATTATTATTATTGCAAATTATATATTTCATCTAAAGCGTTATTGTGTGTGTGTGTGTGTGTGTGTGTGTGTGTGTGTGTGTGTGTGTGTGTGTGTGTGTGAGTGCGTGCGTGCGTGCGTGCGTGCGTGTACGTATGTATGCATGCATGCATACATGTATGTATGTATATATGTAATGTATGTATGTAAGAGTGTTGGGTGATGATAGCACATGATGTTGCTTTCATAGCATGTCAAAGGGAATCACTGCTCAATAGTCAATACTGCAGGTATAACATTCGTAGACAACTAAAGTTTCGCAACTAACTTATTAATGTTTTTCGGGGGTATCTTTTTATTTTCGTAAGAAAAAGTCAAGCGAAAAATGTTTTTTTTTTGGCATAGCAATTGCCTCTACAATGGGCTAAATCGCACTTGCACCGGAAGAAAGTTGACACTGGAGGGCTGAGCTGGAGCTTCAAAACAGCCACTCGTTGTCGCGCTGTCTCGGGTCATGACACCGGAAGCAGGAGGAGATGTTGTGTGTTGACTTTTTTGCCGCGCCGTTCTAGAATTTCTCAGCACTTGACGCTTTCCTAAAATGTCCAACTTTTCGCCTTAAAATCAAATTTCAGGCTCTACAAAACTCAAATTGACTCAAAACTATTGGGGAGCTAAAGCTCTGTCTAGTCCTCCACCAAAGAAAATTATGCAACTATGATATCACCGTATCGGGTACCCAATGTAACATCTAAGACGCGGGGCGTATGCTCATCTCAGTGCTCGTTAAATGGAGTCAATAATATATTAAACTGTTATTTCACACCTTTCGCCAATGTTCTGAAGGAATACAATTAAGCCACAAACGATGCAGTGAGTTTTCCTTTTCATAGAAGTCAATCGAGCTAGGTGTAAAATGTCTTTGTTGTTCTGACAAGAGGCAGTGCCAGCTGGTAACATGAGTCGTCTCGTAACGGAACCACCCTTGTAACGACACTACACATCGAAGCATTAGCGAATGCACAGCTGACTTCTCTGAAACAAAGACGTGCGCAGTTATGTGAACATTTCTTCATACAAATCGAACAGCCGCAGCACAAACTGCATAAACTACTACCAAAACCAAGGACCACAACACATAATACACGATGCCGTACTCGATACTCTTTACCTAGAGTAAAAACCAACAGGACCAAGAATCGTTTCATTAACTAGTGTCTGTTCAACAAAAAGAACTCACAGTGACTCTTAACAAACTTTCGTGCATGCTGATATGGATATGTGTAAAATATTGTAAAGCCTTAATTTAGTTTTTAGATCTATATATGTTAATGTTTTAAACTATGTATTATTTTTTAATAAGTTTAGTCAAATACATTGACTTGTCGGCGTAGCATTTTAACATAAAATATGTTTTAATGTCTTAGATTATTATAATTAATTTTATAGATACATATCGTATATTCTCTACATTATAATTTATATTTACGCTAATGTCTTAAATTATGTATTATTTGAATCTATTTTAAGACATATACTTTGCATGTTTTATATACACATTTCAATCTTTTTGATTGCCCAGAGAGAATGAAATAAACTTATTATTATTATTATCATTATCTCTACGCTGGCTCAACTGTGAAGTCGACGGCACATTCATGCCCGAGTCTGCCAAGACGGATATACGCTGAAGACAGTGGACATCGCTCAAGATGAAAGGGGAAGTTGAGCTAGTGATAGCCTACTCCTTCAGGAATCGCTACTGTTCCTAATGAATAAACTAAACATGTTAATAATACGGCATAACATGGATATAATTACGTCAAACGTCGTATCCATAAGTTTCGTAAAAGACACTTTGGCAACATACATTTTGTCAAGAGGACATTTTTTGTAACAAACGGTGAAGCTGTGGTCATATTGACTTCTTGTAAAATATTGATATGTTATTAGCCATGAGGAAGACGGTAGTCTAACATTAATAAATACAATGGTGATTTGATTAAATAGTGCATAGTTTACGATGCGGGACAGTTAATGAAAACTAATAGTAATTGTGATAATAATAAATATTATAGTAATAAATATTATAGTAATAACGTATGTTTATTACGTTGCAGTGTCTTGATAAATGTCTTCGGTAGTATATTCGTCACGGGATTCTAACAAACAATTTTTTTTAACCGAATATAGGAATATCGTAACACTGATGACGACGATGAAGATAGTGATAATAATAACAACTTAAAATCGATCGTGACAGAGTTTGACCAACTTCAGCTTAATAGAATCGAAGTCCTAATATAATTGGTAGCCGTCGTTTGATCACCGTTGGCGTTCATTGTCCAGCGTTTCCAGTTTATTCGAAGGTAACATGGTATCTTGGCTCTTCGTCTTTTGGCGTAATACATAATTAACAATAGGGGACAACAGCCAGCGTTTGTGTCGGTCAGTCTGAACGGTTTGACCAGACTTAGATATAACCTGGTCGGCGTGAATGGCTTCCCTGGAAAGTTAATTGTTTTCTTTCTCAAACTTCCCATTCTCAGCCGCCGGGAAGTCGACTGGGCTTCAGCGGGCAAGGTGCCAAGAGTCTGTCGTCGACACCCGGCCTGTGCAGGGTGATTGACAAGATGTCTCGATAGATATTGCCTGGGAAAGGGGCACCGACTCATTGCGATTGTCCGCGGATGACCGCCGCTCGTTATTGGGTCAGTCCACCAGTGGCACACGATGGGGTGAATATCAATGGGTTGGCGCGTCTTGTCGTCATCTTTGCACCACAATTGCGCTGTTCACCAACCTCTGGTTTCCTCTACAAATTGACTCTTCCTCCCTTTAACGCGCGGTCATTTCCCAAGGCGGTGAAGGACAACTGTCAGTAAGAAACACTCTACTCGTCTAGTATTCAAGTTGCAGGACATCTATCTATCCATCAGGTGAGTGATTCTGAATATTGAAACAGTATCTGCCAGTAACAATTGACCACCAACGAGACGGTACAATACAAATATAATTTATTCACCAAAAATAAGTTGACAATGGATTGGCAATCCAAACACGGATTGTGATCGCGTCAAACCATATCAATTTACAATTTGCGTAAGACATGATTAAATAAGTACTGTGTGCTTCTTATTTGCGAGGGTAACAACCGGTAATACGCCACTTATTTCGTTTGTGTTACTTGGCGCGTTCATAATAGTATGCGTAAGCTTTTACAGTAAACACTAAACACACGTTATTATTGAATAACATAAATGTAGAATATTTTATTCATGCTGACGTGCCAAGATGGAACAAAAACAGATACGAAATGTCGTTGATGTTGACGCGTGCAATTTATTTTATTTTAATATATGAGCCGCTATTTATTTGGCTTTACTAGTGCTGCATAGTGTAATACGTAATTCCCATGGATCGAGTGCCTTAAGGTGTGCAGAAAACGTTCAGCATAATTTAATGTTAATGGTTAATCTAACTTGACCAGAACGGTGAAGTTAAATCAACGTGTTATGTAATGTAATACACTTATGTAATAATAAGTCACACTTACATTAACTTGAAAGATTCACACTTTTTGGACATGTTCAATGCTTTGTTTTGGAAATTAAGCAAATGAATGTACGAATTCTTGTTTATTTCGCAGTAATGAAAACCGAAAGAAGCAATGAGCGAAGGAAAGAGAGGCGACACGTGGAGGGAGTCAAGAAGCACAGGTTGGACAATAATCTTTCTGGGTGTCACGTGGAAAGAAAAACGGAGAGAGAGACACACACAAAAGCGAGAGAGAAGAGAGTTAGATATCAGACGGATGGGCGGACGGACAAACGCGCGCGCGCGCTCATACACACACACACACACACACACACACACACACACACACACACACACAAGGGCGCGCGCACACACACGGTTTTTTGATGCGCAGACATGTTGGGGTATGTTCCTCGCTAGCCAGGCAGCCCCCCACTTTTCTCACAGTATTTTCGCACGCCGTGTACCGAAGACGGATTAATCACATAGCCTTTGTTATTGTTCCGTGCTTCCAGGAATCGGTACAACTTCAAAGACGTGTAGAGGAAATGCGGTCTGTGTTGCAACTAGTCAATTAGTAGGTCACCAAGCGGGTTAGCAGCTCCTGCAGCGGATGGCGTGAGGGGGGCATAGCAAAAGCCGAACGTATGATTTTAATAGTGGTGCGATTTTTTTTTGTAAATCCGATGATGGAACTATAAATATATTTGTGTTTTCTCTTAGCCGAGGCAAATTGCTCTTCTCCATAGTTGAGACGGGTAAATAAAACGTAATTGTGTTATTATTTAGTAATCCAACACAATTACGTTTTGATGTTCTATTCTGATCGTATGTGTATCAAACAACTAATTACGATTATACCAATTTTAATAAACCCAAAATAATGTTCGCAATATTAAATATTTACGATAAAATTTGTATAATCGTAATTAGTTGTTTGGTACACATACGATCAGAATAGAACATCACTTTCGTGGTCAGCCATGGGCTGGACAACATTGACCATAGAGTGCTAGTTGGATTAATTTTATATATGTTACTGTGATGGAAACAATTTCGGACGGTCCTATGGTGGCCTTAATTTCGAAGTGGCCGTATTACTGAAGTAACCGTATTACTGAATTGACCGCAAATCCTGGTTTGACTCTATAAAGTAGTATAACATTATAACGTCATATGTTAAGACATGGCTTCATCCACGGACAGCAGTTACATTTTATTTATTTAATTTAATAACTTATTAAAATAAAAACAGTAAATAGTTTAATTTAATTAGTTATGTTTAGCCAATACATTTCATTTCAAATTATGTAAAATAACTTGTTATATTTTAGAGCTTTTGATTTCGTTTGCTTGCTACTTTGTAGCGTATATGACGCGTTACCTACCACATTCCAAACAACATTTAATAACTTAGTTTAATTTAAAATGCAGTAAATACTTTGATTTCAGTTGACTAAATAGTTAAAAGTCAATTAGCTAAGTCGAAATGTTATATCTGTAATGCCTAAATCAATTATTATATTACAGTGTTTTTAACAATTCTGTATTTCAAGCTCCTCTGCGCTACACAAAATACCTATAATTACTACTCGTAGTTGAGATCGTTGCCGTCCTATTCCAGCTACCGCCGCTACCCGAAGCCTCCCTACCCGTACGCCGGCCTCATCACAGCCGCCGTCTGGTCGTCCCCAACCGGCGCCCTCTCCGTCGCCGACATCTACGCCTCCCTGCGCCGGATGTTCCCGTTCTTCAGCGCCGCCTACACGGGCTGGCAGAGCTCTGTACGCCACACACTCACGAACACACCCTGCTTCGTCAACAGAGCGATTGGGTCCTGCCGTCGTTGGACGGTCGACGCGGCGAAGGTTCCGCCAGAAGCCTTCCGTCGTCAGAGGACACCCGAGGCGAGACGAGGTTACTACGGCGAGCATCTGCTCACGCATCTGGCCGATGTTGCGTCACGTGATGCCGCAGCGCCACCTGTAGGCGACGCGCGGAGGTTGTCGTTCGGAGTCGAGTCGTTTCTGCCGAGCAGGGTCATTAGTTCGCCTGTCGCCGACGTCCGGGTTCCGCCGTCGTCCGCCGGCAGCCGGGCGTTCAACATGAAGTCGTTCCTCCCGTCGACTGCCGATGTAACGCCGACGTTACCGATGTGCCCGATCGCAGCGCCACCTGGCATCAGCACCTATCTCCCGACGCGCGGATTCGACTGTCAATCGCGCCTGCCGGTCAGCGGGTTGACCGATGCCCCGTGTGGACACACCAGTGTTCGTCCGTCATACACCACGCCACGTCCACAGATGTCACGTGCTAACTCCGTCCCACGACCGTTCGACATCGACTCGCTGCTCGCGCCGCCCAGCCGCACACCTCGTCTCCGACCGACCTACTTGCAACCAAGCTGGTCGCCGGTAGCGCCACCTAGTACCGACACGAAGTGTCTGCTGTCGAGCATCTGTCCGTACAACGCGTCATCAATCCCACAATGCATCGAGCGGTGCAGTTCTCTGTCGTTCCTCGCTGACATCATGCTTGCTTCTGAAGGTTACGTTTAGTCTTTGGCGTATGGTGCTTACGCCATCGTAGGACTTTGTAGACTTTACGTAGCTGCGGTGTTTTTAGGACATATGCAGCACATATACTGCATGAAACTGACGGTTATACTGGACCAGCTTCCTAAAATGGACAGCTCTGTGTATAAAATGTTAATGTGTAGATATATGTAACCTGCGATTACATTGTAGTCCTGACTCTAGATTTCGTGTAGCTGCGTTGTATTTAAAATATTATACGACACGAACATTTTGGTCAGATTAGACCTAGTAATGTTACTTATGTCGGACGGTTAGGTGTATATTATTTACGTAGATATATATCGTATGGTTAATTCTGGCAATTACTTGTGTATGTGACGCTTTTGCTACTGTGTCTAACTCAGGCACGTTCGCAACGTTTACCGTTGGTATAATTATGTACATTATTCTCAAATTAGTATACATAAAATAAGTCTAGTAACACTCGTTGTTTCCAGTATTTTTAAAACTCCATAACTTCCTGTTGGGAATCGAAATGCACTAATGTAGAGTCTTGCTGATGGACAATAATGTATCACTATCGTCTTGAATAATACAGCAATAAAGACTGTGTAGGCTACGTTTGTTTCATTGTTTTATTAAAATAAAGAGGCAAGGTTTCAGCTGTTTAGTCTACGCGGTCTGATTCTGCTGTAGTTGCTGCATGTAACCACCATTCATCGCTCTCGTCTCTGCCTGTTTCTTACTGCTGTAGTCTATGACTTCATCGCTCTCGTCTCTGCCTGTTTCTTACTGCTGTAGTCTATGACTTCATCGCTCTCGTCTCTGCCTGTTTCTTACTGCTGTAGTCTATGACTTCATGGCAAAATCTGATAAAATATTTGTTGTATTCGTCAGCTCGGTTTCAGTTACATCATATTAAGAAAATCAGGTCATAATTTTTGTCTTAATTGTCCGATTTAATGTTGAGTTGACCACACTGTAACTGTCACCGACAGCGATTTACGTAGAGCAGATAGGATTATCGAATAGTATTTTAGTGATAATAAAAATATTTTTATCACATTAAATCATATTTTAATATGTTGTAAATGTTACATAATATGATTAATAAATATGTAATGTAATAATGGGTGTTAAGACTATAATCACAATACATACAACGGATTATTGCTAGTGATAAAACTAACGTGAATGTTACATTGTTGTACGAACGACCCCAAGCTCATATTTATATGTCGTTTATTGCCAAAGTATGGCAATTCGTCTTGAATTTTTCCATCACTAGAAATAATAGTAGTAGTAGTAGTAGTAGTAGTAGTAGTAGTAGTAGTAGTAGTAGTAGTAGTAGTAGTAGTAGTAGTAGGCGGGTAGTAGGCGGGTAGTAGGCGGCGGCAGCAGTACTACTACTACTAGCAGCAGCAGCAGCAGCAGCAGCAGCAGCAGTAGCATTATACGTAGCACTTGGTAGGAGGAGAAATTGTTATTATTGCTATTAGCAGTTCTAGAGCGCCGTACCTCCGGGACCAGCCCGTTGTTGTTGTCGTTAGTGGATGAAAGTTTTTAATAAAATAATATTATTGTAAGGGATTCGTTTGAGATCTAGATGTTATGTTGTAACATTCGCGCAGCTGGCAAACGATTTCTTTCGCCATCTAGTAGCTCATTAATCAACTACTCTCAGTTTATCTGTCCGACAGAGGGAGGCACTATTGATGTTCTGAGTGTGACAGCGAAACCCGTGATGGGTACTTCAGTTGAGGTTTGTAAATAAATCCAGTTTCCTTAAAATCTTAAATTATGGAGTTATCTATTACATTTTCATCCCGCCGTGCTGTTTGTAATATCCCAATAATATATTAATGGGCAATGCACTGAATCCGCTAGATGGTGTTGGCGATGAGGCGATAATCGGGTGTTTCAACTTCAAGTAAGGACTGCGTTCAAAAGATATAATCCTGTAATGAGATAATATTAAAATTAAGTCGTCCGAATGCTGAACTTCAAACGGTTTGTTCTTTCAGTCGAGGAGATACCACTGTATATTTGGTAATCTCCCTGTTCTCGGGCTTATTAATAGGGCCAGTTCAGGATGGTTTTACATTCGGAATGACATTCTACATCACTTCCGGTACAAAGGAGACAGATATTATTAAAAAAAATTGTTTTAGATCAATTTAATTCCGTCGACTGTGTAAACAAGCTGATGTAACAGGGCATGAGCCGTTAGCACGTAAATCATAATGACATATCCCAGATACATCAGGACCACAAAGACGATGTCTTGCAATTTGCAGATATATGCCCAAACCTAAGGCTATTTCATTAATTTTTATTCTCTGTAATGCGGATTTATTTGTTTTAAGTTTTAATTGATAAAATATTGCTAATCGTTTATTTTGACTGCAGTGCACACGTAAGACATGGCCTTTGAGGTTGTGATGCATCTGGGATGTACTAACTGCTCACGTCAAGTGACATTGGCTTATTTACATCGACTCGATATAATTAAATTGATCTAAAACACAATTTTTGTACTGGAAATGGTGTAGAATAACATTCCAAACATATACACACATCGAAAATAGGTTATAAAGCTGTTTTGAAAAGGCCTTAATAATTTAGGCCAGTTTACTGGAAGATTACCGTAAATTTTGCCGAAATTCTCGTCACAAAAACATTTACAACAAAAACATGAATTTTTTAATAACAGCTATACATGTCTGTGTGAGTGAAAATGTGTTATTCACCCACATAACCAGTTTCAAAATCCTGGTAGTGTAGGCAGATCCTAACATACTGGATACACGGACATTTATAGACAATACATTTATTGTGTCAATCCTGGTAAACTCACCGATGTTCAGGACATTTTAACATTTGGTGTCTCAAAATTGGTGTGAATAACTTAGCATTTTGAACGATGTAAATTGTGCCCATGAATTTGGTGTATAGATCTTAAGTCACAGCTGTTGTTTTGCTTTGATGTAGAAGTACCCAGGAATTATTTAATCTTTGGTTAAAAACTGAGAGCTTTATGGAGGGACCCGTCCACCCATCCAAACCCTATCAGATGGGTAGAAATATCACTGGATGGGTGGTGGACCGGTAAAAAAAAAGGAGCAAAAAGTCTTTATAAATCATGAGTTTTCAGAACATTTGCGCAGAATATTTATACCAAGCCAAGCTTTCTGTGCTAGCATTGTGGATGGTCACTGCCAGGCTACTTGGTGTCCTCGTGGTTCTTTTATATCCCAGATTGAGACGAGACGAATATTAACGTGATCGTTGCGTCCATGGATAAGACTGTATACCAATACACTAACTGTTTGGAAGCAAACTAGAGGAAGCTCACCATTGTATGGAGAATATGCAGTACATATGTATTGATGCAAGTTTTAAATAACCATTAAATGTAGTATATTTAGTACAAATGTTTTGAGTCTTCAATTACCATTATATGGAATGCACGATAAAATTATTGCCAGTCACGTCACACATGTTTTGGTGGACACATGGATGTTAACTTTGAAATGTTGACCTGAAATGGACTATAAACACACATGTGACACAATGTTTACTCACTTTCAAGGCATAACTAACAATATCTATGGTTTTGGAAGACCTTTTTTTGCTCCTTAATTTTTTTAGCCGTCCACCCATATTTCTACCCGTCCATATTCATTTTTACCCGTTCAAATGATGGGGTGGATGGTCTCTACATAAAGCTATGTATGGAGTATACTCAGTACAGATGTATTGATGCAAGTCTTAAATAACCATTATATGGAGAATACACAATACAGATGTTTTGATGCAAATCTTAAATAACCATTATATGGAGAATACTCAGTACAGATGTATTGATGCAAGTCTTAAATAACCATTATATGGAGAATACACAATACAGATGTTTTGATGCAAATCTTAAATAACCATTATATGGAGAATACTCAGTACAGATGTATTGATGCAAGTCTTAAATAACCATTATATGGAGAATACACAATACAGATGTTTTGATGCAAATCTTAAATAACCGTTATATGGAGTATACTCAGTACATATGTATTGATGCAAGTCTTAAATAACCATATGGAGAATACTCAATACAGATGTTTTGATGCAAATCTTAAATAACCATTATACGGAGAATACTCAATACAGATGTAGTGATGCAAGTCTTAAATAACTATTATACAAAGTATATTCAATACAGATCTATTGATGCAAGACTTAAATAACCAATGTATGGAGTATATGCAATACAGATGTTTTGATGCAAGTCTTAAATAACCATTATATGGAGAATACTCAGTACAGATACGGGCCCTGGAAGTCATGGAACTAAACTGGTTGTCAAAGTTGCAGTATGGACATGTGGATAGTTGCTCAGTGGGACTGGTGCCAAACAATTCCTCAAATGTAATGAAATCATGAAATGTAATAACTAATTTAGAATTAAATTCTTTATTATGGTTAGGGACTTTTATTTGTTACATTTATGGAATTTTATGTCACTGAACAAGGGTCCACTTTTTTATTTGACCACTGGTCAAATGTGCACTAGGCAGGTGACCACTGAGTAACTGTGCACTGGGCAACTGTTCTACACTCGCCACAGTTAATGAATATAATCTATTATGTTAGTAGGAATGAAAGTCACTTTACTAGAACGTAGATCAATATATAATATATAGTATAATTGTAACACTTCTGTATCACTTATATCCTTAAAAATTCAAACTCAGAGGTGCAGCAAACAAAATCATTTTGTGTAATCATAAACGGGGATAAGACAAAGTCGTCATTGGAGCATGGAACTGCTGAAAATTTATGGTGGAAAAGCAATTTCAAACAAATAGGTTTTCGTTTTTTTTACAAAAGATTAAGGTGGGTATCATTTCAGAAGATTTAGTTGTAACAGGGAGAGTTGATTCCAGATTGTTGGCGCAGCTACAGAGAAACATGTTTGTCAATATAGAGCTTAGTTTTAGGATGATTTAAGGGTCCTACAGATATCAGAGAAGTGTAACAGGTTAATTATGTATAAGAAATAAGACATAAAAAGACAGTAAACTTGTACATCAGCTGGGGGGGTCATTTAAAAAAGTATTGGAATTGATCAATTCAATTCCAGTTCAATTCCGGAATTGGAGCGGGAATTGGAATTGAAAGCAGCCAGCTACATATTGCAGGATTTGTTCCAGGAAGCAAAGTTGAAAGCAGACGAAGCATGCAATGCGGCGGAACAGTTTGCCAAGATCTACTATGAAACATTTGATAAACGAAGACATGTATGTATAGCAGACAGTTTCTTGCTCATAAATGCTGGCCATCTTTCTTCCTGCAAACAGCTGAGAAGCTCGTTTTCCGTTGAATTTGTCCTGTTTCATTTCAAACTCATTTTTCATTTTCAACCCCTGATGTGACATATTTGTGTGTGATTATATAACAACAACAACAGAACCTTTTGACAAATTATCGTACTTTATGTAGATAATTATTTATTATTAAATATCTTCAATGGGTTTACCCTACGAGGGATGTAGATTACACAGCTCTCTGTAAAAAAGGCCATTTATAAGAATCTATATATTGTCTTTTATTCCAAGTTCAGCTAGGTGTTAGTACTACTATTAGTAGCTCCTGCAGGTGCATCCACATTTATTATTATTTGCTAAGTGATATCACCACAGAATATTATTATATTTTCAGTGATTATATTGAGTTACACAAATCTACATGAAAGCTTGCATTGACTCCAACATTCTGTTTCACTTACACCTTGCAGTGGCACACGCTCAAAGTGCTTTTTCTGCACTCAACCATTTTTCAACAGTGACTACACGTCCTAGATGTTTAATGGTGCATTTTTGTCAAACAACAAACTGTCAGATTTAATTAAAAACATTGAATAATGGTTCAGTTGACATTACAGTTTGATTAAATAGTCAGACAATTTAATTATTATCTAAACTCTGAATTCATCAAGAAGGGCAAAAGGAGTTTAAGTGAAGGTGAATGGCATCTTTTTAAACGGTATACGTGCATTCTTTTTATGGCATGACTCCCAGTGAGAGGTCATTAATACACGTTTCATATTAAAGCGACATGATCAGTTCGTGGCTTTTTATTTTTATTGCATTTTATTACATTTGTATTAATTTTATTCACTGGACTGTGCACATGCATGTACGTTTCTACTGGGACATTCAGGGCTGGTAAAAATTTGGCCCTGGATAAAAGCCTGAGACTCTATGATAATGAACTCTTCAGAAATATTCACCATTAAACAATGTGTTGTTAAATAAAATTAGTTTAAAAAAACTTAAATTTCCACTGCCATATTACCCAGGACACTATTTCATGGTACACCGGCGACAATGTCCCGCTGGCGCCTCGCAGTGTTGACAGTTTTCAGGTAGTCAAGACTACAGGGGTAATGTTGATAATAATAATTCCGTTTCTTAACATAGCTCTTTTTAAGTAATTAAATGCTAATCAAAGCCCTTCACATTAACATGACATGTTGACTAAATATAAATAAATTATATACATAAGCTAAGAGGAAATAAATAAGCTAAGATAAATAAGTAAGCTAGGATAAATAAGTAAATATGCTAAGATAAATAAACAAATAAGCTAAGATAAATAATTATAAAAACAACAACTAAATTAAGATGTAAAATACGGTTTCAAACAGAACAATTTAAAACTCGGCAATGTCAATAAATATAAGCCAGTGTCATCAAGGCAGGTAATGTAAGCGAAACAGATGAGTTTAATTGTTTCCAGAAAGCTGCTAATGTTCCAGTTGACACATTTTGGCGAACATAGTCGGGCCTGTTAAGGACCAAAATATTGACTTTAAAGGGCAAAATCAGGTTTCAGAGCTCTTAAAGCGACATGATCAGTTTGTGGCTTTTTATATTTATTGCAAAATCATATTAATCAGTATAAGTTATAACTATTGTAACGTCCTGACCGCCAATAACTGTTTTATCGAAACAGAACTGACTTTGTAATGTTAAACGTTGAATGTTTATAAAAATCTCGACGCTGTCACTCAAATCGCCGTGAGTGACACCCACCCTTTGACCTTTACCAACTGGGAGCCATGCACCTGGCTGGGTGTGGCGTTAGTGGCGTCAACTTGTGTCCACGTGATACTGCATCGCATGATCATGCATTTCCTTCTGTGCTTTTAGCCACGCCTACAACGGATTTGAAAACGCCTCGTGGTCGATGTGTACACAGAGTTAAGCACCCTTACTGCGTCTATTTTCAACCCCTAAATGGTACATGAAAACATATTTTGACTGTCTTTATGCTATAATACGTATAATTTATACCGTATAATATGATTTTGCAATAAAAATTAAAAGCCACGAACAGACCATGTCGCTTTAAGGACAGACTACTTATGGTTGTACACACGGCACTGTATGCAGGTGTCAGTGTCTTGTACACATAACACTGTATGCATGTGTCAGTGTCTTGTACACACAACACTGTATGCAGGTGTCAGTGTCAGTGTCTTGTATACACGACACTGTATGCAGGTGTCAGTGTCAGTGTCTTACCTCACTCCTCCGTTGTTATTTCCTCTGGTGGTGATTTACTTCCACGTTTCAATCTAGAATGTTATGGCTGCCGGGCATTTATTTGTGCTTGGCCAACTTTGTGGAACAAACAACAAACAACATTTCTGTTCTTAAATTAATTGAACCAGACTACACATGGTGGATTTTTTCATACATACATACATTTTTGTTAATGTTTAATTTATTTTATCTTAACTTTAGTTATTTTTTATTATCTTTTTAATTTATTTAATATAATCTAGGCATTTATTAAATATTATTTATTCTCTTAAATGTAACAACTGGTATATTTTTCTTACATATTTGTTTACCTATTTTTTATCAGTCATGACTGGGTCCCATATTTTATAGTGGCTAAATAAAGTATACTACCAGGTAATATTATTTTAATTTTATGAAAACTGACATACCCTCACATGCATACATGTACGCGCACACGCACACACACATACCATAGCTTTATGTAGAGACCCTTTATGAGAGACCAAATATGGATGGGTAGAAATATGGTGGACGGGTAAAAAAATGAAGGAACAAAAAGGTCTTCCAAAGCCATAGCTATTGTTAGTTATGCCTTGAAAGTGAGTGAAAATGGTGTCACATGTGTGTTTGTAGTCCATTTCTTGATTGGTAGTTACATTATAATCTAGATAAGTAGTGCTCAACTACGATTCTGATTTGTTTTTGAACATAACAATTTTATTTAATCACACTCCAGTGCAAATGTTGACACTTCCCCTGTTCACTTATGTTGCTCTGAAACCATCGAGACTGTCCAGTAAATAGTAAGCAAGGAAGGTACTGTGGTTGCACTTATTTATTTGAACGTACTAAAAATACAAGGTCTTTGCACTTCAGTGCTTGTAACGTGTAAACATTATTCTTTTGTTTACGGCCAGAGTTTGCACGTCTGGTGACAGGGGCACTCTAACATGTCAGACAGCTCAAGATCTGCTCTTTTCTCTTGTTGTGTTCACACGACAGTCAATACAGTAATATCTATTACCTTAAATAACTACATTGTGAGTGACTAGTGAATTACATAATCGTGTGGTTTTGTTACTTGTCGTTTACTGTAATGTTGCATTCGGTTTCCTAAAAGCATTTATCATTGTTTCATATGTATGTATGAGCTTTTAGTGTGTGTGTGCGTGCGTGTGCACGCGTGTGCACGCGTGCGCGAGCGTGCGCGAGCGTGTGCGAGTGTGCGTGTGTGCGTGTGTGTG
The DNA here is from genome assembly GCA_025642075.2 of Ridgeia piscesae. Taxonomy (NCBI): domain Eukaryota; kingdom Metazoa; phylum Annelida; class Polychaeta; order Sabellida; family Siboglinidae; genus Ridgeia; species Ridgeia piscesae. The sequence goes on from JAODUO010000195.1 coordinate 435,078, forward strand.
TGTAATATATAAATGCTATTTTGTGATTAATGTTGTAATTTAGTATGGTGTGATATGAATTATCCTGAATGTGAGTTATGGCTGTTCTGGGTAGTTTTCTGTGCACTGAAATAAAAATAACATAATTAACCCTTTATTCCCACCCACCTGCAAGGCTGCAACTAGTTGGTTGATCAGTCAGAAACTTCAATCACCTGTAGCCTGTCAGAAACTTAACCTATTACTCCCCAGTGTCATGTCTGTCTCAAAATATTAGCCCGTTAATCCCCACCCACCTGCAACCAGTCAATCAGGTATAAATTTAACCCTTTATCCCCCAACCAGCTGAATCAGTCAATCACATAAAAAGGTAACCCTTTATTCCCCAATCAAATGTAACTATAATAACTCAGTCCATCTTGCCAGTATAGCTTGTTTTCAAACTTATTGTTTTGTTTACCATTTGAACATGCTGCCGGGTCGAAACTTTCAGATTACCTTGGTACTAACATTGTTATTACTGAACACAATTTTGCAGGCAGTAAATTTTCGATATAATATTATAATAATATAATCAGTTTATTTTTATTGTTTCTGGATATAAAAATCTGCCCAAAGATGCCTGAAATATAACATCTTTAAACACATAATCACTGTAATACAATAATTATTTAATAAAATGCATTTTTAATGATAGTATGAAATAGAAATCCATTAATAAATTAATAACATGTAAAATTTTGTTTGGGTTAAACATTGGCTATACTGTACTAAGTACTAACTAAAAGTAAAATATTTTCTGCTTTAAAATTGGTTAAGTAGTTAAATAAAGTGTAAACTTGCATAAACCATGTCTTGATTATGTGCAATAATTTGAATGAAAATATTCTATAAATTATATTAAATTGCTGTTTAAAACAAGATATATTTTAAGTCAAGATTTGAACACATCCAGCGAGTCTGCGATACGTGTCCAATTATGGTAAACCATCCTGTTAATTAATAAACACAAGACTGCTGTTGAGGTGCCAACTCCCATGACTGGCCACACATCATCCCATCTAATGACAGCTGTACATGGCCACTAATGATCCTCTGCCCATTTCACATTGAGGTGTTTTCATTGCTGCTCTGTTGACCCTTTTGATTGCTGTTTCCCAAATGTCCCAGGTCGTAACAGAATGTAGGTGAGTTTATTGAGGGTCACTCCCCAGTCCCCATGTTCCTCATGTGGAACGCAAATAGTGGAGTCAGACATCTTGGGATGGTGTGAGAAAGTTTTATTGATCACCTAGAGAGAAGCATGTGGATTATTAATGTGCACAATCTGTTCCTGCTTACAAGGCTGGAGCAGACTTGGCTATTGATGTAGATAGCAGGGGTATTTCTGGTGAATGGAGACATGGTAATAAACCATTGCTTCTACAGCACGGCTGAATACATTGGTACAGCTGAATACACTGGTACAGCTGGATACACTGGTACAGTTGGTGTATCAAGTACACAGACTTACCCTCAGTGCCAAAAACATGTACATCTGAAAGTGAGAAATACAATTGGTTAATGCCATAAGTCAAGAACACGTGGATGGTCTGACACACTGGATGGTCTAACACATGTGGATGGTCTGACACACTGGGTGGTCTGACACACTGGATGGTCTGACACACGTGGATGGTCTGACACACTGGATGATCTGACACACGTGGATGGTCTGACACACGTGGATGGTCTGACACACGTGGATGGTCTGACACACGTGGATGGTCTGACACACTGGATGGTCTGACACACGTGGATGGTCTGACACACGTGGATGGTCTGACACACGTGGATGGTCTGACACACTGGATGGTCTGACACACTGGATGGTCTGACACACGTGGATGGTCTGACACACGTGATGGTCTGACACACGGTGGTCTGACACACGTGGATGGTCTGACACACGTGGATGGTCTGACACACGTGGGTGGTCTGACACACGTGGGTGGTCTGACACACGTGGATGGTCTGACACACGTGGATGGTCTGACACACGTGGGTGGTCTGACACACGTGGATGGTCTGACACACGTGGATGGTCTGACACACGTGGATGGTCTGACACACTGGATGGTCTGACACACGTGGATGGTCTGACACACGTGGATGGTCTGACACACGTGGATGGTCTGACACACGTGGATGGTCTGACACACGTGGGTGGTCTGACACACGTGGATGGTCTGACACAGTGGATGGTCTGACACACGTGGATGGTCTGACACACTGGATGGTCTGACACACTTGGATGGTCTGACACACATGGATGGTCTGACACACGTGGGTGGTCTGACACACGTGGATGGTCTGACACACGTGGATGGTCTGACACAGTGGGTGGTCTGACACAGTGGATGGTCTGACACAGTGGGTGGTCTGACACACTGGGTGGTCTGACACACGTGGATGGTCTGACACACGTGGATGGTCTGACACACGTGGATGGTCTGACACACGTGGATGGTCTGACACACGTGGATGGTCTGACACACGTGGATGGTCTGAACACGTGGATGGTCTGACACACGTGGATGGTCTGACACAGTGGGTGGTCTGACACACCGGATGGTCTAACACACGTGGATGGTCTGACACACGTGGGTGGTCTGACACACGTGGGTGGTCTGACACACGTGGGTGGTCTGACACACGTGGATGGTCTGACACACGTGGGTGGTCTGACACAGTGGGTGGTCTGACACACGTGGGTGGTCTGACACACCGGATGGTCTGACACACGTGGATGGTCTGACACACGTGGGTGGTCTGACACACGTGGGTGGTCTGACACACGTGGGTGGTCTGACACACTGGATGGTCTGACACACGTGGATGGTCTGACACACGTGGGTGGTCTGACACACGTGGGTGGTCTGACACACGTGGGTGGTCTGACACACGTGGGTGGTCTGACACACTGGATGGTCTGACACACTGGATGGTCTGACACACGTGGTGGTCTGACACACGTGGATGGTCTGACACACGTGGGTGGTCTGACACACGTGGGTGGTCTGACACACGTGGGTGGTCTGACACACTGGATGGTCTGACACACGTGGATGGTCTGACACACGTGGGTGGTCTGACACACTGGATGGTCTGACACAGTGGTGGTCTGACACACGTGGGTGGTCTGACACACGTGGATGGTCTGACACACGTGGGTGGTCTGACACATGGATGGTCTGACACAGTGGGTGGTCTGACACACGGATGGTCTGACACAGTGGGTAGTCTGACACACGTGGGTGGTCTGACACACGTGGGTTGTCTGACACATGGGTGGTCTGACACACGTGGTGGTCTGACACACGTGGGTGGTCTGACACACGTGGATGGTCTGACACACGTGGGTTGTCTGACACACGTGGGTGGTCTGACACACATGGGTGGTCTGACACACGTGGGTTGTCTGACACACGTGGGTTGTCTGACACACGTGGGTAGTCTGACACACGTGGGTTGTCTGACACACGTGGGTGGTCTGACACACATGGGTTGTCTGACACATGCAGACGGTCTGACACACGTAGGTGGTCTGACACACGTAGGTGGTCTGACACACGTGGGTTGTCTGACACACGTGGGTTGTCTGACACACGTGGGTAGTCTGACACACATGGGTTGTCTGACACACGTGGGTTGTCTGACACACATGGGTTGTCTGACACATGCAGACGGTCTGACACACGTAGGTGGTCTGACACACGTAGGTGGTCTGACACACGTGGGTTGTCTGACACACGTGGGTTGTCTGACACATACGGACGGTCTGACACACGTAGGTGGTCTGACACACGTAGGTGGTCTGACACACGTGGGTAGTCTGACACACATGGGTTGTCTGACACACGTGGGTTGTCTGACACATGCGGACGGTCTGACACACGTAGGTGGTCTGATACACGTGGGTAGTCTGACACACGTGGGTTGTCTGACACACGTGGGTTGTCTGACACACGTGGGTAGTCTGACACACATGGGTTGTCTGACACACGTGGGTTGTCTGACACACGTGGGTTGTCTGACACATGCAGACGGTCTGACACACGTAGGTGGTCTGACACACGTAGGCGGTCTGACACATGTGGGTTGTCTGACACACGTGGGTTGTCTGACACACGTGGGTTGTCTGACAAATGTGGGTTGTCTGACACATGTGGGTTGTTTGACACACGTGGGTTGTCTGACACACGCGGACGGTCTGACACTGTTAATTAAATGCTACTCTTGGATTTGCTTTAATTGTTTTCTCTCTCTTCCCGCCTCTTCTTCCTTCCTCCCTTTTTATTCCCCTTCCAACCTCTTCCTCCCTTCATTTTAGTTCTCCATCCATCCTCTATCCTTCTTCCTCCTTTATCCCCTTTCTCTCCACATTCCTCTTCCACCGTCCATCCCTCTTCCTCAAACTTCTCTCTCTTCATCCACATAATTGCACGTATATTTTTTAACTGCTAACACAAAATTCATGTCATACATACTGTAATAGTTTTGCTTAGTTGTAACGAGCTTAATTGAAATAAATGTAGATTCACAGGTTACAAATATGTGTAGTTGTTACTGGAAAATAAATACTTTTGTGGAATTTTGCCTTTTTTATATGACCAGTAAAAAATATAAATATGATCAAAATATGAAATAATTTTATTGTGTGAAATTAATGTAAAATAAAATTAATTTTGCGGAATTCTTTTGTGACTTTACGTTAATTTTGTGAATCCTAAATTACACTGAATCCTGATTACTGTAATTACTAAAGCAGACTCCTGGGCAGGATGACCACAGCTTAAGCTGAGTACTCATCTGCTGCTTTCTGCTTCCCGGACAGGCGAGGTGTCCCGGGGAAGCCGTCGCTGCTGACCGCTGACCGCATCCCCCCGGCCACAGACGGTACAGCCCTCGTCATTAGCCTCACTGATGTTGCCGTGACAGCTGACGTACCCCGGTGAAATTTGGGAAAATCTTGTGCCTCAGTCGACCGCTGTGTTGGAGTGTTTACTAGCAGAGCTGAGCAGCAGCGATAGGATGGATCTAACGAACAATGGTGATCAACCACAGACGGGACGACAGAATATACCAACAGGTGGCGCCACTGTTGTTTTCGGTTCAGACGCACATGGTGGCAGGGACTGCGTTGAATGTTCCATTAAGAGTGAAAACACCCAGGAGATGGCGACGGAGAGTCGACTTGTGGTGCCACCTGGTGATAGGGAATCGTGTGCGGAGTCATCGTTCGCGTGTTGCGATCTGTACCAAGCTATGGTCGACGATGACGTGCGACGAATGACGGAGATTTTAGCGTCGGGTGACGTCGACGTGAATGCGATGTTTCATTTCAGTCACAACGATCGAAAGAGACTGAGCGAGCGATTACTGTCGATGAATGTAGGTCAGTGCATGCCGGAGTACGCCGCACTGCACGTGTGCTGCGTGTGCAACAACGTGCGCATGCTCGACACACTTCTGAAGCACTCGCCTGACCTAGACACGTTAGCAACAACCGGAGAAAGCGCGTTACACATGGCGTGTAAATATGGTCACGTGACATGTGTGCAGCGCCTGCTACAGTGTGGCGCCACCGTCAACATACGTTCGGACGACGCGAGTGAGGACACACCCCTCAAGACGGCTGTCACATGCTTCACGTTGACAGACAGTGACACCGCCAGGAACACCTACTTACATATCGTCAAGGAATTACTTGAACACGGCACTGACGTCAATATGATTGACGCAGCTGGTGTGTCACCAATACACATTGCGGTGACGTCATGTGACACCCGCATGACTGCGATATTGCTATCTGCGGGGGCACAAGTCATAGGGTTAGGGCAGCACGGTCGCGCCCTCCTACAACAGTGTATACAGAGTGATGACGGACTCCCCAAATCTACCACTGCTGGTTTCAGCGGGGTGTGACGTGAATGCAGCATCACGGTCCGGTTACTCCCCACTGTACGTGTCTGTCCAGGACAACAATCTCACGGCGGTGCTTGACCTACTCCAGGCCGGCGCAGATCCGCGCCGCTATGTCAAAGAGTGGTGCCCCGCGATCCTAGCCACCATCAACCGACAACTTGTCGTCTTACTCCTATTTCTGCTGCACGGCGCCGCCGTCAACACTCGCGATTCATTCAGTGGCGCCACCTTGCTGCTGATCGCAGCCCGCAAGGCATCGGTTGCCGGGGTGTGTATGTTGCTACGTTGGGGCGCTAACCCCAATCTTGACCACCGCCTGGGAACATGTCCACTCTGGGCGGCGGTCAAGATACGAAACGTCCAGCTGGTCAGCATCCTCCTGCAAACAAACTGCGACCTCGAGTTGCTGAGCCTCGAAATGTCGCCATATCGACCTTTGACCCCGCTGCAGCTCGCCCTTGAACTACGTCACCTCCACATTGCACGGTTGCTTCTTCTAGCTGGGAGTCAATGTAAACCGTCGTGGGTTCGCCCTGCCACCAGGGGGCCAGGACTTGAGCACAATCGGGTCGCGGTTCGCTGGATCGAGCGTTGGGTCAAGAACCCGTGCAGACTCGATGCCTTGTGTCGACAAAGGATTCGTGGAGCTATCGGGCTCCATATCGCAGAGAAACTCTGTTGCATCAACTACCCACAGCGTCTCAAAGACTACATCCTGCTCAAAGACATTGCATTTATCCGACGATTCACACTGCCAACGTAACAACTTTGCACGGGTTAGAAGTTTGGCTTGTTTTCTCTCTAGGTGGTGCCACTTGTGGGATTGTTAAATCATATTTTAAGCTACATTTGTACATCATCATGGCTAATTGCTGAGTTAAATGTTCAAACCTGCTATATTTAATTAAATTAAATTATTTATTCACTGTGGATTCAATGCAAAAGAGCACACTTGAAATGTCAAAAGAAACAATGTCTGAAGTTGTGTGAAAACCACTGCCAAGTTTAACCATTTCAAGTGCTGGATTGCTAAATGAGGATGAAGTTTGTTCATTTTTTTTATAATATACAGGGTATAACTTTTCCTGTGATTTTATTGAAAATACAAATAATAAATTTTACGCACTAACAAAGTGCTGCATAGTTAAAGTAGTTGTGAACTAAGTCTGACACAAAATGAACAAGACGTTGAATCACAGAAATTTACTTTGATTTTAAAAGTAGGCAATCTCTACCTTGTTTTATTAACTGAAAACATTATCTTAGTTCTGCCCATTAAATTGTGTTTAGTTACATTTAGAAGCCGGCAAACAAAATTCACTTTATGACAGATCTAACACCAGGAGCATGGTGAAATGGTAAACAATATATCTGGTATCGATCTACCACAATGAGTATGCCGGGATGATTAACACTATATCCAATTTAAAAACAACTTTTGTTGATGTTTGACCGCAATATTCTTTGTTGTTCAATTTACCCATGTTCACCTTCCGGTTTAACAGCGACTACTTGAAACATTTCAGTGGGCGTCGTCAACGTTATGTAGTTTACTGTAGCTGGTAGTAGGCAAGCACATTGTGTCATATCTAGGTAAACTATTGATCAGTCGTCAGGTGTATGTGACATATACATAACTAACACTTTGTAGTCGCAGAAAACACCTGGCTAGTAACAGGTTTCTGTTTGTTGGCAACTGGTGCTTAATTGTATTCCAGCTAGGTAATATCAGGTTGTTTTTAGGAAACAAACAGAATAATATAATGTGTATCCCTATATTATATATACAGCATACAAAATTATATATATGTTATATATATATATAATATATGTGTGTGTGTTGAATTGTACACAATCACTTATATACTTTTATGTGTATTTGTTCTTTTTATAAGTGGTGTTATAGATTGTATACAGTTGCAACCTAACTGAAGTTAGTAGTCTTAATGTATCAAATACGGAGGACATTTTACATATATGATTGTCTTGGTTTTATGGATGAAGTCCAAACATAATATAATATTTTATGTTGTATTAATTACTTGTTTCTAACAAGTTTCTCTGTTGCTAATGTACTGTGTGTGTGTGGGCTGTGGGTCTGTATGACACGTTTGTTTATTCTAGAAAACACTAATGACATTTGGCACTGATACGTGCTTATAGTCATGTCTACTTGATAGAGTATTACTGTACACAAGTTTATGCACACTGTACTGCGTGCTTGCATGTAATAATGCATACACTATCTGTGTAAGCAGAGCCTTAAACCATTACAGTGCCCGTTAAGGTAAAACCGTCTAGCATCTTTCTTGTGTTTTAGACACAACAGTCTTATAGTTATAGCAGTGGACAGTCTTAGTACAAGAACATGTTTTTTTATGATGCAGATAGTAATGTGGCAGTTAACTAATCTTAATTAGATAACTACTCACACGTACCTGGTATTAAATAATTGTTATCACGTTTAGAGGCAGAAGTTGTTTTCACGTTCAGAATTTGACAAAATGTGTGATAATCACACAATGCTTGTTGATATCGTGATGTAGTTGTCTGTGCACAAAGTCATTTGGACAGGAAACCATAACCTTTCTGTTGAGGTCACCCATGTGTGTTCATCTAAATGATTTGTTTATTTGAATGTTAAATTATATCGTGCTTTTTATCCTGTTAGCAATGATGAAATTGTTCATTAGGCATTTTTACATTTTGTGGACTGTTGAAATTAAACCTACATTTGCAATGATTCGTCTGTTTGTTGTGGTTGTTTACTGATGTCTCAATTACTGATGTAGACTGAATAGCTAACACAAGAAGGTGAAATAATGGTGCTAATTCCACCTGGTGGTGACAGTTTAATGCCAACATTTGTTGATGATAACATGATGTATTTTCACGTAGGTTCCAGACACCTGTAAAGTGTTGGGACAAACTAAACTTTCAAAACATGCCACCTGAGGTCACCACTAGTGGTCTACTGTCAGGAGCTTACTCTGGGGACAGTTTTGAACTGTGGCCGCAACCGTCATTTGATTAACACGTGTTGTACCAAAATTAACATCTTGCATGTTCAGTCTGCTTGTGACACAGGATCAGTGAATGTTACATCCCTAAAATACCCAATTTGTAGTATCAGCAGGTTTTCTCAAAGTAGCATTGTAATGCCCCATTTGTGTCTGCAGCTGATCACCGAGGACTGGTGACTACAGTTGTCGTTGTGACTAAGACATTGACTTGGTTTGAGTAACCATTATTGTGGCTGTCATGCAATTATAATTCTTTCTGTCACCTGAGTTATTGTAATTGTGATTGTCGTACAACTACTGTTATGACAGTGATCGTGACTGCCTTTCTAACCATGATTGTGACTGTGAGAAGGACTGTGACTCTGGCGATGACAGTAGTAATGATCGCGGTTGTGACATATATTTGGGACATGGTTGTCATTGTGACTGTGACTGCAATTAAGATCACCATTTTATGACTTCATTTGTTCATGAATATGACAATTATCATGATTAATATATTATAATTCTAAATATAACTAATTATTACCAGAATTGTGACCGAACATGATTGCGACTTGGAGTATGACTGTGACCATGATCCTGATTGTGAGTGACTGTGATCATGACCCTGACTGTGAGTGACTATCACTATGATCACGACCGTGATTGTGACTGATCATGACCACGATTGTGACTGATCATTACCCTAATTGTGACCCTGATCATGACCCTGAGTGTGACCATGATTGTGACTCTGATTACACCTGTAGGTCATAAAGAAGCTGTACCTGGACACAGCCACCTTGGTGTGGAACGGGACGTCAGTGACAGGGGCGGGAGAGATCCTACAGTTCCACGAGGGTCTCCCCAGCAGTGTGCACACCGTCGAGTGTCTCGACTCCCAGCCCATCCTGAGTGAGTGACACGCCACAGGGACCATTTCACTAACGTTATTAAAGCGACATGGTCCGTTCGTGGCTTTATATTGCAAAATCATGTTATACAGTATAAATTATACCTATAATAGCGTAAAGACAGTCAAAATATGTTTTCATGTAACATTTAAGGGTTGAAAATATGCGCAGTAAGGGCACTTAACTCTGTGAACAAATCGACCACGAGGCGTTTTCGAAACCATTGTAGGCATGGCTAAAAGCCCAGAAGGAAATGCAAGATCACACGATGCAGTATCACATGAAAATAAGTTGACACCACTAACGCCACACCCAGCCAGGTGCACGGCTCCCAGTTGGTAAAGGTCAAAGGGTGGGTGTCACTCGCGGCGATTTGAGTGACAGCGTCGGGATTCTTATAAACATTCGACGTTTAACATTGCAAAGTCAGTTCTGTTTCGATAAAACATTTATTGGCGGTCAGGACGCTGCTATAGTTATAACTTATACTGATTAACATGATTTTGCAATAAAAAAGCAACGAACTGATCATGTCGCTTTAAGAGCTCTGAAACCCAATTTTGCACTTTAAAGTCAATTTTGGTCTGTGTTCACCAAAATGTGTCAACTGGAACATTAGCAGCTTTCTGGAAACAATTAAACTCATCTGTTTCGCTTACATTACCTGCCTTGATGACACTGGCTTATATTTATTGACATTGCTGGGTTTTAAATTGTTCTGTTTGAAACAGTATTTTACATCTTAATTTAGTTGTTGTTTTTATAATTATTTATCTTAGCTTATTTGTTTATTTATCTTAACATACTTACTTATTTATCCTAGCTTACTTATTTATCTTAGCTTATTTATTTCATCTTAGCCTATGTATATAATTTATTTATATTTAGTCAACATGTCATGTTAATGTGAAGGGCTTTGATTAGCATTTAATTACTTAAAAAGCGCTATGTTAAGAAACGGAATTATTATTATCAACATTAGTCTTGACTACATGAAAACTGTCAACACCGCGAGGCACCAACGGGACACTGTCGCCGGTGTACCATGAAATAGTGTCCTGGGTAATATGGCAGTTGAAATTAAATTTTTTTTTTTAGTTAATTTTATTTAACAACAGATATTGTTTAATGGCGAATATTTCTGAAGAGTTCATTATCATAGAGAGTCTCAGGCTTTTATGCAGGGTCAAATTTTTACCAGCCCTGAATGTCCCAGTAGAAACGTACATGCATGTGCACAGTCCAGTGAATACAATTAATATAAATGTAAAGGTTTATTTGCCCCTCAAAGTCTACCTGTCCACTACATTTATTACCTGTCGAAAATGAACTGTGTCAGTAAAAAAGACATGTGGGGTGGGTCTTTCTGACATGTGCTTGCACATTCCAAGTTTTGGTGACGCCGTATATCCATCTGTGACAAAATGTTGTGTGTCATATCGAGTAATCAGGGACAAGTATGACAATATTAGCTTGTCATCTGTCGGGCATAATAGCGAGATTGACAAATTATTATAATAAACTTCTGTGTTTATTCTTGAATCGATAAGCATTAAGTGTTATCAGGGATGTTCTTGTGATGTGATAAATACAGAATAACTACACACATTGAGTGTAGCACTACTTGTATATGATCACAACATTGGTAGTTGATTACGTACTGTAACAACACTTCTTGTATTCATGTATTTTGTCAGTAAACTGTGTCTGGAGCCATGGAAACAATCGAGCACAGTCCTCAAGTAGAACAAAGTCATGAAGTAGAATTAATTTGGCAAATGTCTGTTTATTTATTTTGGCAACAAACCAACAGTAGTCTAATGCCATTACCATTACCATTACCATGTGATTCCTACTTCCTGGGCATACAAGATTGCTTTCCCTTTTGACTCATTTGATGGCATATTATGGTCTGTCACGATTTATTTGCTTTTTCTGTTCATTTACTCTCCAATATAACTACAGACTTGTATTACCAATAACTATCCTCACATGCCAGGGGTCGTGCAAGGGTCACTGGAGTTGGTTACATCAGTACCGGTCCTTCTCTACCCCCGGCATATCCTTTTCTAAAATTCCTCTTAACGTCAGCCAATGAAATCGTCCATGAGAAGAGTGGTCAGCCTCCTCCAGTCATGTGATGTAATATTTAGTGTGATTTCAATCACACGCTGCTTGTGTTATATGCAATGTTTAGTCGTTTATCCAACTTCAAATTGGGTCAGTTAGTTGCGCTGTTCCCACGGCTGGCACAGTAGCAACTGGCGAAGTCAATTGCTATAATTGTATAGTTCGACTCCGCTCACTCACCAGCTTCACAGACGATCCATCAGGGGTATAGTAGCGTAGCGCAAGGACCCCTGGCTTGTAAGGGTGCCACTAATCATTCTGCCTGTGTACATAAAGTCACCTGCATGTTTGGTCTTCTTCACCCCAAGTACCCTTTATTCTGGTGTCCAAACCCACAATCCTTATCTTAAGATTAATCTCCTCAACGACATGTTTCATCCTTGCAGTCCTTCTAATTTATAATATGTATTCACTGTTGTGATAAAATCGGTAGTTGACACACACAAAAATAGCACTGGGACAACTGGGCCTGTGGATTGCACCAGTTAAGGCTGGGCAGAAGGTTCCCACGCATGTGGTCTGGCCATTGATATAAACACTGTGGGTCCGGCAGTCACAGATATATACTCTGTGGGTCCAGCAGTCAAGCCTAATGCTGCATGAAGATATCTCTACAAGTATAGATTCCTCAGTATAATCAGTAATGTAGATTATACCAGTATTATATGACATAAATAATTGCAAAACATTCTTGACCCAGTTCCCTGTGTACAGTCAGTGAACAACAACTATGTATACATCCCAAATGTTTGCAGTCTACTCCACTAATAAACTGAAAATGGTTGTCATGACAACCTTTTCCCATAAATCTTACACACTCACTGTCTATGTCTAACTGACATAACCAGCAACAGGCAGGGGGCTGATGCTGAGCTGAAATTTAGCCTGATAGATGCAAAACTAACAGAGGTGAGGGGCTACAAATATGCACAGTAATAATAAGATCAGTTCTAATGTGCATTAAAACTTGGAAACTAATCTCAGAAGTGCATCAATACAAAAGGGTTAATTGACCTCAGAAACAATAAACAACGTAAACAATTCCAACTGTCAATGGATTGGTTGATGCATCAGGACGCTAGAGTGGAAAGGCAAGGTTAGCAAAGTAACATTTCGAAATGACACTCAGAGAAAAACTGTTATACAATATTGTATGTTTAAAGTCAGCGACTCCAGTCAGTGAGAGGTCCACAGTATTAACTTACATATGTATACTTTATTGGTTGTGTCTAGTAATTGTGCACAAAGATCGTTAATAATCAATTAGTTAAAGTTTAATGGTATCAAAAACATGCCATCTTAGATTCAGGGTGCTGCCATCTTGAGACTTATGCGCCAGTGATGTAACCCAAATCGTTTACGTCACTGCGCATTGTTGAAAAAGACAAGGATTGGCGGAATCTTTGCTAATAATTGTGATTGTGATGTAACCAATCCGCGACGTACTGGATACATCAAATACCATTGGACAGACGTGAGATGTTCGAACGTGCATGCGCCAGTGACGTAAGCGGTTTATGTCACTGGCGCATAAGTGTCAAGATGGCAGCACAACCAATATATTATACAGATGTAAGTAAATGCTGTGAATCTCTCACTGCCTGGGGTATCCCTTTAAGCACCTTTGAACAGGTTTTTACATCCGGAAATTGTGTAACATGAAATAGATTTCTATTATTATCATCGCTGTGTTTCAGGTGTGGTCACTCAGGACCAGACGACCATCATAGTGACCGTTGGAGGGACGGTCAAGTATGAGGGCAATGCCCAGAAGACGTTTAGCCAGAACTTCATGCTGACCGCCCAGGACAGTAGTTGGCGAGTGGTCACTGACTGCATGCGCACCTTTGACTGACCACCTGTTGACCATGGACATGTTGACCACAAACCCACTGACCAGTGGTCAGTGCTGGGGATATGAGCAACAGTTGCTCCATCCCCAGGATGCACATACAGACTGGGACAGCTGCAGAAGTGCTGGGGGGGTCAGACCGCAATTTACCTTGTTGGGGTCAAACCACAGTTGATGTTGTATGTAGGCGTAACACCAGAATTAGTGTATGTCCAGTGACAGTCCACCATTACTCAATGAAAGAGCCCCTATAAAAAATACTGGTTTACTGTCACATGTGTTTTTAAAAACATTTTGGTCCAGTGAATAATGAATGTACTACACGTAATTGGTACTGCATTTTATTTGTCATGAGGTAGCAATATGTAGTTTTGGATGGGCACACATTTGAGTGGATGGGTGGAAATTTGAGGAGAGAAAAAACCTTTATATATTCACTCTATGCACATTGGACTGGATTGTGTACACACGCGAATACATGAGTCTTCCATTGTCTTTTGGACTGGTGAAACTGTTATCTTACGTAAAGTTCTGGGGTCGGTGGGGTCGGTTTCATGAATCGACTGATTATGTTCTTAACACTAAGAATATTGCCTTAGTAAATGATGTGCTTTTTCAATAATAACATCTTGATAATACGATAACTTCTATTGCGTCTAAATCCTTAGAAACAAAGCTCACAGGTGCATCAATACAAAAGGATCGATCGTTCTTAAAGTCAATAAACATTTATGCATGTTAACATGCCGCAAAGTAATTGCATAACTTTAAGTAGACTTCAGGAAGCCAGCCCCTGGCCTAGGTCTTGGCAGCTGTATGGAGCTGTATGGAGAGAGTAGATGTCTATCCAGGCACCAGTCATCTCTGAGATGCTCCACACATTCACCTACAGCTGGTGTTGGTGATTAACTGCCTATTCTGGTGGCAGATGTCATAATCATGATCGTCTGAACTTTATACCTCCCGAAGTTACGAGCGATTATTCTCAATTTACCGCCGTCTCACGGGTTTCTTTTGACATTCAGGAGTGCCGATTTTATGCTAGCGTCATTATTATTCGTACTAAAGCCGCCAGGATTTGTCCAGGAAATATGTTGGTGCGTCATGTGAGATGGTTTAGATTGAGAACAGAATACGATCATAAAGATGGACATTCCATGTGGCAGGATTATTAGATGTGACGTTTAACTGTATCATTGATTGACATGTTGGTTTCACATGTGACAATTTCTTGCTTTAAAATACAAAATGTTTACATAAATTTATGTTTCTTGTTCATTATTTGGCTGTGGCGTTTACAAACATGTGTTGTCATCTGCTGGGAATGTAATACTCCTACATAAAATGTTATTTCGGCACAAATATCCCCATCATAAATGATGTTCATCCACTACATTTATGCTCAAACTTGGTATTTGATTTTGACAAGAGGGAACTTGATGTATCATGATGATGGCATATGAAGTAAATATGTATTAAAATGTGATATTTTATATTCCTAAGAATCTGTGTTAGTTCCATATGATGTTGCGTAATTAATTTCAGTGACTTTGCACTGACCTTGCTCTCATATATTGAAGAGTCAAGGGCATGTTTTGTTGGCGCTGTGCCATCGACAACTTGAGAATGATGTAATGATCTTATATCGTGTGTGGGCACAATAAACAACAGTTTAGCAGCGTTTTGCACTTGCCTGTTAGCAGTTTTATTGATTTTTATTCAGGCATTTCTACAGCATCACACTTGCATTTCACGTATATTACTGTCAACATCAAATGAGACACAATTGTCTTGTGCAGGAGTTTTCAGAAATGTCACTTGATATATTTTCCTTACAAAATGACTATTTCTAGTGATAAATCTGACCTGTGTTTCATTAGAGAGGCATGTGCAGTTTTAGGAACCAATTGCCCTGAAAGAAAACTGTGTCTGTAATAAATATAATTCTCTGACAGTCCCCTGTGTGTTCATGTATGTTCAAGTGAAATGTTTGTTTTACACAAATTTCAACACTGAATTGTTCATTCACTAACGAATATGAATTTTTTATAAATAGTATAATAAGCCATGTTGCAAACTATGACTGTTTTAATGTTGCCAGATCAATTCAATAATATCTTGTAACATAATTTAGATTGTTATCGCGAGACAAGTCTTTTTAAACCTGTCTTAGATGAACAGTTCCACGGAACCTTTCCTAAGTTCATTTGTTTCCATGGACCACTGCCTTCTGCTTCACAAATGGGTGATGCCCTAAAATAATTACATTGTCAATGCGAGTGTTTGCGATAAGCTACATTTTAAGCAAGCTTTGTGAATTGTGCCCTGAAAGAATAAGTATTGTTATGGTCCCCAGATGGCGCCACTAACATTGACATCATTCACCTGGGTCTGTTGTTCTCAGGGTAGTAATAGAATAATAATTATACCCAGTATTCCTGCACTAAAAATGCACAAATCCTGATCAGGTAGATAGATAATTTGTTTTTAGCATGGTATAATTCATAAATTATACAAACGATAAAAAAATTAAAATAATAATTGGATTGTTATAAATATAAAATAAATGTAAAACAAAATATAGAAGAAAAAAATTTAAGTAAAAATAACAATTGTCATAACAGGTGAACAAAATTAAAAGCTAAAAACAAAAAAATTATTATTATAAACTTACACAAATTTGTAAATAAAGCATTTATAATTTACAACAGCTGGGACCCTGGGACTAGTGCAGTGGATACTAGTGTGGGTTGTTTATACATGTCATTAATTCTGCAGTACAAGCTACAGCGAGATCTTCTTAATTGCGCAAGTAAGCACTTCATATGAGCCTCCACTTGAGTCCAGCCAGGTGACCTCAGGTGGTGTTTACCTCTGGGCCCTGCCCGGCTAGGTAATGTTTACCCTCTGCTGTAATGTTTATCTTTCCTGTCAGATAACTCATACCCAGACCCTATCAAGTGTCATCTCCAGAAGTTAAATGATTTCCTTTGGGGGGGGGGATGAAAATATGGCCACCTTCTGTGCCACCAAAGCAAGGTCGGCATGGTGATAATTTCCAAAAGTGGCTGACTAGTTGAAATTGAAGGAGACCTCACAAGACCACACTATTGTAACTATGTATACAGATTAGTTAGTTTATAGAACGTTACTAAGTGCTGGCAACAACTAGACCTAGAAATTAGTCAAATTGGTTGCACTTTGCTCTAGAAATGCTGTCCCAGCATGCAGTGCTGCACAATGGCTGAATGACCTAAACATAGATCAAAGTACAACTTGTTAAACCATTCGTATGATCAGTTGAACTGTGATGTGTATTTAAATAATTACTCCTATTTCCCAAACATTGCATGTAATCTCAACAATGATTGACTGAAATGAAAACAGCCAACTGTTCAGAGTTGGCAAGATGATTGGCTCAACTTAAATGTGCCCAATAATAATGTAACTGATGTAAACTGATGTAATAATAATCCTGACAAGCAGTAATTACACTTCAATTGTTGAATGATACGGTTATCTCCTATTTACTGTGGAGCCTCATTATATATATATATATATATATACATATATATATATATATATATATATATATATATATATACATACACATATATATACACACACACACATATATATATATATATATATATATATATATATATATATACACACACACACATATATACATACATACATTTAGACACTCAAATTAACCAGATTTCGGAATTAAAAAATCATATAAAAATAAAATGTTTTAGTATTTGGAAATTCTGTTCCTCTGAGCAACCATGTGTATGTTGTGCTGTATTATGCATAATCTGGTGAATAGTTTACTTGAAAAAAGGTACTCGTATTAAAACTATATCAGGACGCCAACACTTCCATTATCAGATGTCACTGTCAGTCTGCAGGAGCCACCGCCTGTGTGAGATCTGACTGTACAACGGAAATAATACATCAACAATGACTGCCTGGTGATGCATGTAGGCACACGTGAATGTCCTTGCTCAGAAACAGGACTTTGGCCTACTAACAGGCAGGCTATGACAAAGGATGGGGAAAGTGTGATTTTGTATATATTATATATATATATATATATATATATATATATATATATATATATATATACATGTATCTACACATATGTTAAGCATTAGGTAAATAAAGAATCAATTAACATAAAATATTATATCAAGTTTGCTCTATTTTTTCAAGTAAAATAGATGAAGATGGGGCCTAGATTATCCATACAAATATTACATCTGGAAATTCTGCAGGTGCAATCTTTAATTTTGAAAATAGCTACTTATGGTGCAACAAAGCAACATCACAGTACTTTGACTTGCTAATATTTGTGGTTTACCAGTTAATACTCTTTGGTAAGAAAATGGCTGCACTAAAAGCATATGTATCAGATATACGGGGTAGTAGGTCTATTAAAAGTACCATTGTACTTTTGTGTATTTTGTTATTCCAAGGCTGAGAGTGAATGCAGAAAGAGAGTAGTAGACATCAGCATCTTGGAGGAAATGCACTTACAAATGACCCAAAGTTAGCGTATCTGTAGCTACAGCACCATCCATTATCATACTGTGACGACTGTCTGTGGTACTAAACGACCAAAATAACACCAGAATTACACCTGTCCATCTTTTAGGTGACCCCATTATGGAATCTCCCTGTGATTACACCAGGGCTGGTCATAAACCACTTCGAGTGGGGATTTTATTGGTCAGTTGCACTGGTCAGGGCAGCACTGGCCTGGTCAGGTCAAGGCTCACTGTGTCACCAGTGAGGTTCCGCTTACAGGGGAAGGTTACTCTGACCCAAGTCCAGTAACCTACCACCATCTTCAGGAGTGGGTATGTATGTGGGTAAATATCTGACAACTGGGTAAATATTTTGTGTATTTCTTAAAAAGAAATTCAAACAAGTGAAAATAGTTTTCCCGTATATCATCTGTAGTGTATACATTTAGCCATGTCCATGACTTAACCTGTTTACTGGGATTCAAGGTTAAGAAAATGTGGTGCCCATGTCTTGTGGTTTTCCTGGTAAAGATGACACATTTAAGTTTTTAACATGGCAAAATACATACACAGAGTATGGCTGGTGTTAGCAAAAGTGGTTTGTAAAAATGTTGACAGGTCTTGTTCAAATGTAATAACAAGTCTAAAGGCAGACACTCGTGAATATTTTGTAATGCCATCCTACGTTCACAAGATCAAGTAGATGTAATATTATATATACCTATTTAGCTGTGGTTGCTTCTGTTAAGGCAGGTAAACAGATTAATTTATGGCGTAAGCTTTTTAGGCTTGTTACTCGTCATAAAATGTGCACCACTCAAGGTTAGCACAACTGAGTTTCTAAGAAAACAACACACATAGTCTGTGCATTGCAAGAAATAGTTGTTAGTGTCACACAATCGTAAAGGATATGTTTTCTAAACACACCTCTTGTTCATTCTGACTTAAACGATGCCTGTGAATGGTCTGATGGAGTAGTGATGCAGCCACGGGACTTTGGACTTACCAGTTTATCACTTGTGACAGACAGTACTGTGTAATGTATAGAGGCAGCTGAATACAACTGGTTCAGTGGTTTGGAAATAGCATGTCGCACACAATAAAGAACCCACTGCCAGTGTCATCGCAGCCAAGATTGTCATTTTATTTCATCCGTCCATATATCATGGCAGCATCAACTGTACATTACCATGGCAACATAGTGGCTGATAAGCAGCGATTGTCATTTTATTGTCCGTGGTGACAGTACAATTTGTAATTAATAGATGGAGCCACTTGGAGGTCAGCGCCAGGAATGTTTTTCGTTTAGTTTCTAACAAACAAGGCACTCCATCATGTTGATCTACAAGTAAACATTACACATCATTACAACTGTATAGTTGTTACAACATGTTATGCTGTATTCCTTGTGCAGAATGACACATGATCATTACGAACTTGTTGCATATTTCTATACATTCATTTACAAGTAGCACTACTTATACAACAAAAACCTTTGTACACTGATATTATTGGGACCTCATTTTACAGTCCCCTCCCCAATATAGCCACCTCACAATTAAGGTCACCACAGATATTGGCAGGTACAGTAAAGTAAATCCGTCCTGTCAATACAACCACCTTGCCATTCAGGTCACTGGATAAGTTCCAAGGGTGTCCTTAGAGAGGGACCATTGTGTGTTCATAACACAGAGGTGTTGGCCTTAATAGGGAGGTGCCACTGTATGTTCATAACACAGAGGTGTTGGCCTTAATAGGGAGGTGCCACTGTATGTGTTCATAACCACGAGGTGTTGGCCTTAATATGGAGGTGCCACTGTATGTTCATAACACACAGGTGAATGACTGTATTTACACTCAATCTATAATTAATATCATATTCAGCCTGAATACACAAAGCAAACTACTACCCTTTGTAAATACAAGTCAATGACAAATTTTTTTTTAACTATATTTTAAAATGGTTGTATCCAAAACTGCTACATATTCACCATCTATTGAGAGACACAATGACTGTATGTAGCATCTCTATTGAAGGCACTATTAGAGTGTTTTCGAAGCAGCAAGGGTAACCACAGTAATTTTGTTTACCAAGAAAGTTTTGTGTTTCACAGGAAGAGCATGCAGACCACTCAATAACAATCCCAGTAAGACAGTAAACCAGAAACCAGCGCGACAAGGACGCCCCAGAAAACAGGACAGGTACCCACGGCTTGAGAGAGTTGGTAAACATGCCCCATGACAGAGCACCAGCCACCCCTAACCCCAGGGCATGCATTGACCTGGAAGTTTTTTATCTTCCCAGCCAGGCACGTTTATACCACAACTGTTGACACCAGGCGGGCACTAGACATCCATCAGGAGGAAAAGGCTGAAAATAGCACAACTTGTCCATCAGGTTGTAACACATAGAACCTGACCTATTTGTGTTCACAGTTCACAAGGACGACTGCTGGATAATGTCACCACTCACTCAGAGTGCAGCTGGGGTCACGCTGACAAAGTAGTACAGTACACACTTCGGGAAAAATACAAAACCAGCTTTTTCAAAGTACATAGCTTAATATGCATCCATTATATTCGTTCTTCACTTATATCTGCGTTTTTGTCTGAAGTACCACATTTAGTATATCATTAAAATAAGGCTGAAACGTTTTATATAAATACAAAATGTGTTGCTCCACAAGAAAGTTAACACAGACTTTACGTGTTGGATTTAACGCCGAAAACAGCCGATATTTCACTACATGTCAGAACAGTCACTTATCACCAAGTTTAGCTGAGAAGTACACCGGTCCTATAAAGTTAACCGCATACTGACCC
The DNA here is from genome assembly GCA_025642075.2 of Ridgeia piscesae. Taxonomy (NCBI): domain Eukaryota; kingdom Metazoa; phylum Annelida; class Polychaeta; order Sabellida; family Siboglinidae; genus Ridgeia; species Ridgeia piscesae. The sequence goes on from JAODUO010000195.1 coordinate 456,280, forward strand.
AAGATCGCTAACCCCAATCTAATTACCGTACTGCTCATCTTGTTTATATACCAACTCTGATAGAACTTTAGAACATTAAGAGGAAATTCATTGTAGGGGGACCTGTTAGAATTTTGCCTAATTTTTGGACAACCACTTGCACTGGTTTGGGGGATATAAGCCAAATTCTATGCTTGTTGACAAGCTCTGAACGAGAGCCTGGGCTTATGACCTTAGGTGACATAGGTGTACTGGTGGACAAATACACAAACAATGTTATTCTATAGTCTAAACCAAATGTCTTGTGCTCAGTGTTCTGCTTCAATTGGATCAATTCACTCTGGTTGTTCCGACTTACATACAAAGTTACAGGTTAAAACAGCCAAACTAATTAAGCTGTGAACCTAATATGATAAATATGGTAAGTAATTTGCTATTAACAGTTTTAAAGCAGCTTTTTGGCTATTTCCGCATATTTTTCTCACCAATGTTTTATATTTGTTAGGTACCATAAGCCTATAATTATTATGTTATAAGTTTTTCATCAATTTCTTCATAAATAGTTAGAAAAAATCCACCATTAAGGCATGTACTGTATAAAATTTCAATCACCAGATTGTTTTGTATACCAAACTTGAGTAACGCACTCCTTTAATTATTATGAGAAAAACAGTTGTAATGCTGGAAATTACATTGAATGAACTTGTAGTTCTAAACGTTGTTAAATTGGTCCCTTGGTTATCAAAATACTAGGTTATTTTAATATGGATCATGTCTTTAATATCATAGTTATCCCTCCACGTTCTTGTTGCTTACTGGGTCACACGTTGTTTCATAGTTACAGACTAATAATATATTTAATAAGAAAACCATAACTTTAAATTACTGAGAAGATCACTTTCAGATGTCCAGATCGATGTCCAATGTCTCTGAAAATTACCGAACACGTGAGGTTCAAAAGTTCATGGTCACTAATAATAATAACATGTCTACTTCCAACCCCTGGACTCCAAACAGACACCGCTATCTGCAAATATCAAAATAGGTGACCGAGAAATACATTTTACATTATTTAAAAACAAGCTGCACAGTCATTCCACGTCAGTACTCCGGAAACAACGTTATCAAACTAGATCATCTCAACAACTCATACAAATTCTACAGTTAAAAATGGGGTCAAACATTCATAATCATAACACACGTGTGCGTTTGTTCAATTCACTACTCCTGGCAGTTACCTTGACCTAATTATTTGACCTCCATTCAAGAGAAGTCAAGCTAGACTTGCTCTAATCATGAAAGTATGGCCAGTTTAGCTGTTTTTTTTAAACATTCAACATAATTCATCACAATTTATAGTAAATAAAATACTTGCTTCAGTCAGGGTACACCCCATGAAAGGTGAAACTTCCTAATCAAATGACTTTGCTCCAACAAAATCATCTAGGTTTATACACTTGACTTTACAATTCAAACATTCACACAGAATGATATCTTTCTAGCAACAGTGTTAACCTTGCAACATAAATATGAAAACAGTAATAATGCCCATAATTCATAAACATAACAATGTATTTTGTCTCTCCATTCTAACAAAAGTTACAATTGTCACTGAAATTCATTGTAACACAGTGCTGGTTTGTCTCAACTGTATCAGTGTGATCTCATTTACAATCACAACTGCTCTGTTATAACTTACATCTGCCAAGTTATCTTACCCACACACTAATACACAGAGCTCCATTAAAACCTTTTAGACCCTGCTAAAACCATCAATGACTTCACGCTCTAGTGAACACAGCCGTTACACATCTATATTTAACTGGTAGTGAGTGATCTTAGGGACTCGTTCACACAAAGTTTGTTGTGTGGCTGAATAGAAATGAGACAAACAGTGGAGTGTTTTACAAAGACACTATCGCACAGATTGGACGGTTCAATGCGTAGTTGTTTGTTCGTAATCAAACATGTTGCATAATGAAAAAGCATTACCTTCACTTACATAATGTTCTAACATTATTTCATTAATGCCACTCCGTCCTGCTGTCACACAATTATCTTCCAAGATTATTCTGTTCATTTACTTCCCATCTAGAATAAATTCAGTGCATAAATGTGCCAGTAGTATTAATATCTAAGAAGCAATAGCTATTGTTTTAAAACAGTGAACATTGGAGGAACACTTCAATGACTGACGATGCAGTTTGCATGTACAGCCGTATCAATTAAATGCACATTTATTAAGTTAGTTTAATTAGATTGGTGCTAAAAATCTACCAATACTGATGACAGCTCACGCTTGTCTGTAACCCTAAACAACCACATGATTACGTCAGAGCATTTCAGTTACAGTTTGAATGCAAAGCATAAAAATTACAACCAAGCACAAGTTTAGCAGTGACACACGCACACACATATATACATCAAACGTCCTCCCATTGATATGCTGTGTATTAATAATAACAACATCGTATATACGTATGTCCGTGTGATACACAAAAATAGTGATTTTGTTCATAAAAATACCACTAAATATATACATGATATGTGCTTTATATATTTAATATAATTCCCGTTTTTTCACGAACATGCACATTTTAAAATTGGTGTTGCACAACGTTATTTTAAAATATAATTTGTCTAAATGTGGAATAAGCAAAATTTTTGATTTGCGGCAGGTTAATACTTAACTAACTTTAAGAAAGTAATTTTACTTAAGTTGTTGTTGGGTTAGCCATTTACTTGAAAAACATTTTGTACATATCTTAAATTAAATGTTGAAAGTGACCCCCCCTGATATCAGTAGCACCTTCATAACGCACTGCAAGTATGACCGAAACTCCACAACTCTCATAAATTTACATTTAGCCACGTTCTGATGATGATAAACCGGGAATTACCTTCATACGACCTAAGTTTAATCGCTTTCAGTTGCCTTCAACAAGGCGAACTCGGCTACGAGTGAGAAATGATCAGAAGGATACCGAAAGGACGGCAGCCGATCCTGACCGATCTGTTCATCGGTGGGAAAGTTGAGCAGTGCTTTGAGCTTGAGTGCGTGATCCGTGTACCATATGTAGTCCAGGGTGCGACACACGTGTTGCTCGCCACCCTCTGGACCAGTCCGCCCCCGGATCTTCCACGTCGTATAGTTCGGCTCAGTGGCGCCATCTGGCGACAGGTCCTTGTACGCGCTCGAGAGCTTCAGCGAACTCTGCACGAACGCGTTGTACACCGGCTCGACGCAGTCGGCGTTCAGGTCACCGCACACGAGCAGGGCGTCCGACCTGTTGACCTTCTTCTCAAGGAAGTCGAGCAGGTAGCTGCCCTGTTTATGCCTCAGTTCCTCCCAACCGTACTTCGCCTTCAGGTGCGTAGTTGCGATACACAGCTGCTGGATGGACGAGCTCGAACACAGCGCCCTGGGGCGGAGGGTGAACACCACAGAGACCTGGTTCGTGTAGGCGTCGTCGGCCTTCAGAACGACCGTGTCCTTGTCGACGAACTCAAACTTGTTGAGTTTGTAGAAGACACAGCATCCATCAGGACCGTTGCTGTCCTTCACGTAGAGGGCAGGGGAGTCTGGCTTCGGACAGAAGGCCCCGTCGTAGCCGATGGCACTGAGGATGGGACACAGGAAGCCGAAGTGGTCGACCTCTTGCAGACACATAATGTCAGGGTCATACTGCAGGATCTCCTCCAGCATTCGCAGCCGGCGGAGGTTCCATTGCAGTGCTTCCTTCGGACACCGCACAAAGTTGTCTCTGCCCAGACAGAGACCTGCAACATATAGGACAATCTATCGTTATTATAGAACAGCCTCGCAAACCACAGGTCGTTACTACCCCTGGCTGATCGTCTCTGTAAAGTTCGGGTGTGTGGAGTGGAATTAAACAAGTATAGCAACTGACTTTGCCAGTCGCCACAGCGCTAGCCGTGGGAACAGCGCAAATACCCACCCCAATTGTAAGATTGATACACTAGAGGGAATCCCAATATAATGACCCATCAACATCCTAAACACTGCATTGCGAACAGCATGTGGCTGAAATCACCCAAAATTATATTACATGATGGAGGCTGACCACAATCATCATGGATGATTTCATTGGCTGATGTTAAAAGGAGTTTCTCAAAGGGATATGCCAGGGGTAAAGGTAAGTGAAGGTAAGTGCTTATACTACAGAATCCATCCTCATGTGTCAGGGGTAGCTTCTGCTTAGTCCCAACCAGCAGTACCCCTGGCTGAGCACTTTGCAAGAGTCTGAATTTAACCTCAGCAAATGAAATCATCCACCAGGTTTGCGTTTCAACCCAGGTCAGATGACCATGATTTTTAAAAATGTCAGCCAACCGTGGCTCTTGTTACATGCAATGTTTAGGATGCGAATAGGTCATTATATTGGGATTCCAGTCACTATTATATCCGTTTTCAAATTGGGGTGGCCATTTGCACTGTTCTCACGGCTGACGGAATCATGACTGGCAATGACAATTAGTTTGACTCGGTTAATTGCACACTTTGTGCATCCATAGGGGATTTGATGGTTAGTTTTACATGGCAAACAGCCTTGGATTGTAAGAATGGCACTGTCCAGTCCTGCTGAAAGGATCACACTGTGTTCACTGGCAGACCTGTTCAATCAAACACATTGTCAGCTTCTATGGGAAGCACCCAGCCACACTGCAATTAATATGCAAAGACTATTTGTACTCCCATATCCACCACTGCCTATAGCCAGGTACCCAGTGACACACCTGAGTGAATTGGAGCAATGTAGAATGAAAGAATTTGCAAAAGATTAAAAACAGGTACTGTTCACCGGTAATTATGGTAACATGGACATGTCTATGTAAATACTTTGCCTTTTTTTCAGAACTACTATAGTCACTGGTTAAAATGTTGATTAATTCTGAGACCCCAACGTCTTGATTTGCCTTTTTTCATAAAAATACAAAGTTCTGAGGAGAGCTGAAGTGAGTACTCGACTATAGTACTCGAGTAACAAGTATGAGTACCGGGTAAGTATTGTGAGTACATCTAATGAGTACTTCACCCCAGGCAATATTCAAGTAAATGAGGATAACTACTTTTGAAAGTACTCGCACACGTAGTTTTAAAGAACTTCTGAAAATACTCAATACAAGTATTTACTATAATTTGTGTAATACAAGTTGTTAGAGCATCGACCAGAGATTTCCACAGAGTTGCACTGACAACCCGCCTCCTGCATGGACTGGTAAAATGCGTTGTTTGATACATACTTATTGCAATAACTCCAGAATTTCTGGTAATCAGCAGGACTACTTAGTTGGGAAATCTGGTAGTCCTCAGATATATCTGGTAGTCATATGGCCCAGATTTAAGCAAAATAACATGACAAAGACAACATTACACAAATATTCCCAAATATTTTGGTAGTCCATCGGACTACTGCTGTCATCATCTTTGGTAGTCCGACCAAGTTTCTGGTAGTCCTCGGACTACCACTATTTCTACCCCTGATACAAAACACATGCGAGTAATGGGTATGAATAGAATTACCTTAACATGAGAAAAAGTGTGCGTAATTTGTGAAAAATACGTTCACAATTATCAACGAGTATATGTAAAAGACTAATTCGGCTACATCCATGGTGCAGCGACTGACCTTGAGAGAGAACATTCCACTGCATCACTCGGATGTTGCACGCCTCCTTCAAGGTGCCCTCTTGTGTCAACATTCCCTCCTCCGTCTGCCCCCAGGACGGCCTCAGCTGCCGGGACAGCAGCGGAGGGTAGTCGCTTAGCAGTTGCTGGACACGGGTCAGAAGAGAAGACCGCGTCCATTTCTGCTGCAAATTAATGTCCGGGAATGGCTCAGCGCGGTTATAGTAGCGCTCGAACACCGTCGGGTCGAAGTCGGCCATTGACATTGCTACAATAAGAAAAGGGAACATCTGTATGTCAATCCCCCTCAATCATTATTTCAAGGTCATGAGATCCACAATGTGAAATTCAAGGTCAAAGTGAAGATTACAAGGTTATGAACTTTTCATATGCTTGCTGGGTCATTTGTGCTTTCGGCAATCAAAGAGTTTAACATGAGGACAGGCAGAACTAGAAATGACATTTAATGAATTTTATGATGCTTATATCTGTGTTTAATGTGATTTTATTTCATTTTATTTTATGTGTCGTATTTACCTATGCATGTTTATATTTGTATGCGGCACACAAGCAGAATTGTAATTTCACTGCGAGGATTAATAAAACATTCTTATTCAATATAAAAAACAATGACATATTTACAATCCTTCCTTAGGCCCAGGGTTAGAACTACCCACCAGTCCAAACATTAGTCAAGAACTCAAGATAAGGGGTGGGACTAATAAACCTGCCTAATAACCAGTCTGGTTGTCTAGTAAAGGTCAGTGTGTCATCCACCCCACCCTACAGTAGTCAGTCAAGTGTTTGTAGTCACAGTTATCCTTTAGCCTGACCCATCCACAGACTGGGGGGATGTAACTGAATCCCAAGTCATTAAAACAATGATAAATTGTTGCCAGTGAGCAACTGGCTACAGCAGCTTCATTTTCGTAGGCATGGCCACCAGCTGTGAACTTGTCTGGGCATTATTTGTAAGATTAACAGTTCTCTGATGTCTATAATTTTCTAGTGTGATAGTTTTATTTCCATTAATACAGTCCAGTAGAGCAGTTTTCGTAATACCGTAATGTGAGGAAAATGATCCAGAATGATTATGGAAAATTCATATTTACATAATTATTTAGTAGGGTGGTACTACGGTATTGGTATATGAGCGCAATTGGCATTGTTTTTCAATTGTGCAGTTTTTTAATACAGATCATAACTTCACCTTTTCACTAATAACTTTTGTTATTTCTGTATTATTTCTTGGTTAGCTTTATAAAGAGTGCATTGTTATTTAACCGAGGTTGCAACATATACTGTTTTTTAGTTTTAAATCAAAGTGTAATGACATACATTTGGGTTGTTTCTCAGCCCTCCCCTCAACATTTGTGTATTTTGTTTAACATGACATTGGAAAGAGGAGGTGGGTGGCGGAGGTGTGTTGAACATTGAATATGTTTTGTGTGTCACAGGTACAGCCCAGGCACATGCACGGCGCATGGCATGAGCATGTCAGGCCTCCAGACTGAAGTGAAAAGTGTAGACAGTTGCATAACTAACCATTGTAATTACTTAATTTGTTACTATAATAGTTTGGTACCAATATTTTTATACGTTGCATAATATGTCTGACTTAGATCACATTTCATGGTTCTTATTATAAGAACCATGAAATGTGATATTTTAAACAAAAAATAAATAAACTTCACATTACATTATCTGCTGTATATAATTATTGTAGTGGCTTTCCCCTTTGCAGTTGTTTGTATTAAAAACAACTCCACAATGAGTGAATGACAGCTCAAGTTGCCCGTCACGCTAGGTCGCTCCGGCCTCTCACAATCAGTCACACCCCCCCAGCACCTCGACCATGTCACTAACAACCCGACCTTAACCTTTAAACCACCGAAGCAACTCCTAACCCAGTTGTTTTTCAGCCCTCCACTCAACATTTGTGTATTTTGTTGAACATGACATTGGAAAGAGGGGATGGGTGGTGGAGGTGTGCTGAACATTGAATATGTTTTGCCACCTCACCTAACTATGAATTCAGCTTCCTCATCACATTGGATGGAGAGATAGAGGGGGAGTGGGATGTTGAATGAAAATGTCCAGCAATGTTTAATAATTTTATGAACTCATCCATCTAAAAAGACTTCAGGGCTTTAGGCAGGATACATTTTTTGCAAGTCACACATTTTGGTGGCCACGTACATGTTGACTCATATACATATAAACAGTTGAGATGTGTTTTATGACATGTATGAAATAAACTAACTAGACACAAACACGTGTGACACCCATTTTCAAGGTATAACTGACAATATCTATATGGGTGGATGGGTTTCTGCATAAAACTATCTCATGGCACCCTATAGATCGCTCCCAAAAACATTTTGCTCTCCAAAAACCGTGATTTCAAACATAACACACTATATCTTCTATAAATTGGGGTCTTCCTGCAGCATCCAACCAAGACAGTTACACTACAAAATACCACCCCTTCCATAAAGATGAGTACACAATAAAGAAAATTAAACGCCTTTGCGTTCAATGTATATGTACAATATTCAAAAGTGTATAAAATATGCACAAATAACGTTATAAATCAAAACAAATGTTTTCTTTAGACCAAACAATTAATATGGCCAACAGACATGGCCAACAGACATGTCTTGTTTACACCAAAACCAGTGCTAGTGGCATATTTATTGTTTGGCTATAGCTCCCTAAAGTTGGAGAAAAAATGTATGTAACTATAAATAATTATACATAATCACTGTAACCTGTTTTCATTCATTATATTTTAGCAAGGTTTCCAACCAATGTGTGACTATAAGTTAGCCCTGACTTTCCATGGTCTTCCTACATATTTACAAGATCCTAGATAATATATACCGAGTGCCGACTGAGAAAAAACCTGTAGTCAGTTACGGCCTGCATTCAGAGCTTGTGTCATGATTCATTATCGTACTATCTATGTCACTGTTAGTCTGTCACAGGTACGTATAGCCCAGGCACACGCACGGCGCATGGCATGAGCATGTCAGGCCTCCAGACTGAAGTGAAAAGTGTAGACAGTTGCATAACTAAGCATCGTAATTACTTACTTTGTTACTATAATATTTTGGTACCAATATTTTTATACTTATATCACATTTCATGGTTCTTATAATTAAGAACCATGAAATGTGATATTTTAAACAAAAATTAAATAAACTTAACATCACATTATCTGCTGAATATATAATTATTGTAGTGGCTTTCCCCTTTGCAGTTGTTTGTATTAAAACAACTCCACAATGAGTGAATGACTGCTCGAGTTGCCCGTCACGCTAGGTCGCTCCGGCCTCTCACAATCAGTCACACCCCCCGAGCACCTCGACCCTGTCACTAACAACCCGACCTTAACCTTTAACCACCGACGCAACTCCTAACCCAGTTAGCACAATCTTGCTCCAGCCAAACTCGGGAAAGATGCGACGTTACCTGGCAGAACTGCAAACTGCACTAACGAACGGAAAAGCGACGCATCGAAAGGACGATAATACATACGGCGTTGTCGATTCGCTGCAGACGAGCAGAAGCGAGACACCGCCCCCCAGCCGAAGCGTAGTCCGCGGCATCGCGGAGCCGCGCATAGCATATTCCCGTCGTATTGATCATACGTCGAAGTGCCCCGCGCCGCGGTGATCGATTGGTCTAGCGTTCGACCGGCCACTCGGACCGGACTTTACCGGACCGTTCGCGAGACGTCACCACTTTACAGAAGTCGCTGGGTCACTGCTCCGTTCCGACGAGGACAGAAACAACACTGTCGCCTGTACGTGTCGTCTGCGCGCGCTCGAATGAATAACGCGCAGTCGCCGTACACAACCGTTGCCGCTGCCGCGCTCGTCTCGACTACTGTATGAAACTTTAGATGGATATTGATGAGAGTGGGTGTCACCGTTTGAACCGGGGCTGTGAACTTTTTTGCGCTGGGGACCGTTTCGTTGTTCGTTGCTCGCCTGGCGGCGGGCACTTCCCGAGCGTTCATCTCGCTCTGTAACCGAAGACCCGGTGAATGGATCTAACACACACCGATCTGTTTGTTAGCCAAGAGATTTTGTGTAGAGTTATTGATTGAAAATGTATGCATGAAGACTTTCTCACGTTACTTGGCCCTTGGGTGCTACAATGCCAATGCCAATGGGTCATATATGCAAACGCACCCCTTCTGTTGGCGCGGGGAGAAAGAGGAAAACAAGTTGCACAAAAGGGTCTCAACACAGGCCTGCGGATGGGGGACCACGACGTACGATAAGTGTGTACACTCTCGTCTGATGTGGAGAGCGTACGCACCCACCCCCAATAAAAAAGCAACCCCACACATTGAAGTCCTCCGAAATCTCCAAAACTACTCCCAACTGGTCACAAATCTGCAACACCATATCCCACCGCATCAATTCGTCTTCCGAAATCTTGTCCCGACAGCTGCAATGGTGATCCCGCTTTAATTTGATGGATGTTAGTAAATGTGCAATACCGGCCAGTCTGTGAAACACCCCCTCCCTCGACCAGTATAAATACGCTATACCAATTTGTGACGGAGGTTCAGTGGGTTTTTTGGGGGGAAACTTCAAGGGAGTGCAGCTGGAGGTGTCACTGGATCCAGTGTAACGACGTTTAAATATGCTGAATTTTCGGCGGGGAGGGGTGAGGCACAACAAAAACCTCAAAAATCTTCCAATCGAATGTAGCCTCTTTGATGTTCTCCCGTGCTCTTATAAATGACACCTAAAGCCCCCCAAAACCTCAAATTATATCCGATGAAGATTCCAAAGTTCACCCGCCCCTAAATATTGAGCGGCAAATCTGTCACTGTCCCAAAGTATTTCGGGGGTTAAACCCTGCAACATCCGGCCCTTATTCCGATGCTAATACAGTAGTTTTTTGGCAGGTCAGGGGGGAGCTGTATGTCAAATTAAGTGGGTCCAGCTAAAGGTAAATTGGAGCTCAGTCGAAATCCTCAAAATCTATTTTCGTCTTGGATTTGATGAGAGTGATCATGCAGTACTTGGTAGTCCGACATTAATTGGCGAGCTGCCTTACGGAGGATGATTTTATCACCTTTCAACAAAATAAACCAGTCCGATCGAGGCACGCGGGTACACTTTATTGTGACAGCCAAGTGTACTTTATTATTCCACAATTTCCAGACCAGTAGCGCAATTGATTATTTGGGGAATGTTTTCGGCCAGGGATGGGATTTTTTTTACATTTTACCGGAACCTCGAAGCGGGTACATGTAGTGTTGAAGATTGATTTGCATTCGAGACGCGTGTTTATGATGTGTTCATAGTGCTGGTGATTTTTAGCGGTTGATAGGGTGCTGTGGTGGGTATTGGATACATACACCATACTAATTGTTACGTCGACATTTTACCAAAAAAAAAAAGCTGTTTCTTCCAAGCGGAACTACTCCCCTCAATTAAACGGGACTTTATATAAAGCAATGCCAATGGGTGTGTGGGCGAATCTAAGCTTTGACTATTTATACAATATACAACAACTTACAATAAGGCTCACCAACGACTCTGTAACGACATCACACACTGTGGTTCACCAAAACCTCCAAATGCACCTCACCAGAAACATCCGACTTTACCATGTAACTGGACATTTCACTATCCCCAAAACACTACGGACATGTTATTTACGATGCTTAGGTCTGTTTATTCCACACAGCCCCTTCCCGGGCCAATCAATGCCAAGTACACCACCACATTTTGCATTCGGATGATTTTATTGAGCCTCCTCAATTACGGTGGATTAGAAAAATTTGTTTAAAAAATATTTATTATATACCCCTAAAACACAACCACAATCTTGTTATATACCAGGTGCTTGCCAATGCCCTCCAAATGGTCTGGAAGCTCACCAAATATCTTACAACTGCTACACACACCGAGACTCACTAAAATCGTTCGACAGTTCCGTTTGCACAGCAAAACTCTATTGCTCTACTCCACGTGAACCGACGAAGTATAGCACACTAATGATACGCACACTAATTATCCCGTTTCGATCGCAACAACCTCAGCTCCGATAGTACGCTTATAGTTCACCCTGTCGTAATTAATATATCTATAATTATACCCCCGAGCGCGGTACAAACACTTCTACCGAAAGAGCGTAATATCAGACAGATTTAAAACAGCGCAAGTGCGCTGGCGTCGAATAACCTCACACGTATGTTCGGGTTGTGTCAGCGAACTGAGAATTAGCCAACTAATGACCACTTAGGCCAACGGCGCCATTTCCGGTGACAACGGCGCGGTTATTCACGTCTGCCGTGTTTGTTCCTGCCTCCAACTCATTATTGCTGTTGATTCGTTGAGTGCGGCAATATTGTCAGGCGCACGACCCAATACACGCTTTCATTTATTGAGGCGGGCGAGCGGACACGAACAAATGGACTGTCCGTCTGAACGTGGCTCACTCTACACGTCTGCGATAGCCCAATTTCTAGTTGCTAATGCAATTACGAAAACCCGGGAGCAATGTCTGGCCGGTGTTGCTTCTCTGTATAATCGTCTGGCCGGTGTTACCCTATAACTTGGCCGGGTGCTTTCGTATAATCGTCTGGTCGGTGTGGCTTCTCTGTATAATCATCTGGTCGGTGTTGACTTCTCTGTATAATCGTCTGGCGGTGTTGCTTTCTGTATAAGCGGCGGTGTTACTTCTCTGTATAATCTCTGGTAGGTGTTACTTCTCTGTATAATCGTCTGGTCGGTGTTGCTTCGTCCTCGTATAATCGTCTGGTCGGTGTTGCTTCTCTGTATAATCATCTGGTCGGTGTTACTTCTCAGTATAATCGTCTGGCCGGTGTTACTTCTCTGTATAATCGTCTGGCCGGTGTTACTTCTCTGTATAATCGTCTGGTCGGTGTTGCTTCTCAGTATAATCATCTGGTCGGTGTTGCTTCTCTGTATAATCATCTGGTCGGTGTTGCTTCTCTGTATAATCATCTGGTCGGTGTTGCTTCTCAGTATAATCATCTGGTCGGTGTTACTTCTCTGTATAATCGTCTGGTCGGTGTTGCTTCTCTGTATAATCATCTGGTCGGTGTTGCTTCTCGTATAATCTCTGGCGGTGTTCTTCTCTGTATAATCGTCTGGTCGGTGTTACTTCTCTGTATAATCGTCTGGTCGGTGTTGCTTCTCTGTATAATCATCTGGTCGGTGTTGCTTCTCAGTATAATCATCTGGTCGGTGTTACTTCTCTGTATAATCGTCTGGTCGGTGTTGCTTCTCTGTATAATCGTCTGGTCGGTGTTGCTTCTCTGTATAATCATCTGGTCGGTGTTGCTTCTCTGTATAATCATCTGGTCGGTGTTGCTTCTCAGTATAATCGTCTGGTCGGTGTTGCTTCTCTGTATAATCATCTGGTCGGTGTTACTTCTCTGTATAATCGTCTGGTCGGTGTTACTTCTCTGTATAATCGTCTGGTCGGTGTTGCTTCTCTGTATAATCATCTGGTCGGTGTTACTTCTCTGTATAATCGTCTGGTCGGTGTTGCTTCTCTGTATAATCGTCTGGTCGGTGTTGCTTCTCTGTATAATCATCTGGTCGGTGTTGCTTCTCTGTATAATCATCTGGTCGGTGTTACTTCTCTGTATAATCATCTGGTCGGTGTTGCTTCTCAGTATAATCGTCTGGTCGGTGTTGCTTCTCAGTATAATCGTCTGGTCGGTGTTACTTCTCTGTATAATCGTCTGGTCGGTGTTGCTTCTCTGTATAATCATCTGGTCGGTGTTACTTCTCTGTATAATCGTCTGGTCGGTGTTGCTTCTCTGTATAATCGTCTGGTCGGTGTTGCTTCTCTGTATAATCATCTGGTCGGTGTTGCTTCTCTGTATAATCATCTGGTCGGTGTTGCTTCTCTGTATAATCGTCTGGTCGGTGTTACTTCTCTGTATAATCGTCTGGTCGGTGTTACTTCTCTGTATAATCGTCTGTCGGTGTTACTTCTCTGTATAATCGTCTGGCCGGTGTTACTTCTCTGTATAATCGTCTGGTCGGTGTTGCTTCTCTGTATAATCGTCTGGCCGGTGTTGCTTCTCTGTATAATCGTCTGGCCGGTGTTACTTCTCTGTATAATCGTCTGGTCGGTGTTGCTTCTCTGTATAATCGTCTGGTCGGTGTTGCTTCTCTGTATAATCGTCTGGCCGGTGTTACTTCTCTGTATAATCGTCTGGCCGGTGTTGCTTCTCTGTATAATCGTCTGGTCGGTGTTGCTTCTCGTATAATCGTCTGGTCGGTGTTACTTCTCTGTATAATCGTCTGGCCGGTGTTACTTCTCTGTATAATCGTCTGGTCGGTGTTGCTTCTCTGTATAATCGTCTGGTCGGTGTTACTTCTCTGTATAATCGTCTGGCCGGTGTTACTTCTCTGTATAATCGTCTGGTCGGTGTTGCTTCTCTGTATAATCGTCTGGCCGGTGTTACTTCTCTGTATAATCGTCTGGCCGGTGTTACTTCTCTGTATAATCGTCTGGCCGGTGTTACTTCTCTGTATAATCGTCTGTCGGTGTTACTTCTCTGTATAATCGTCTGGCCGGTGTTACTTCTCTGTATAATCGTCTGGCCGGTGTGGCTTCTCTGTATAATCGTCTGGCCGGTGTGGCTTCTCTGTATAATCGTCTGGTCGGTGTTACTTCTCTGTATAATCGTCTGGTCGGTGTTACTTCTCTGTATAATCGTCTGGTCGGTGTTGCTTCTCTGTATAATCGTCTGATCGGTGTTACTTCTCTGTATAATCGTCTGGCCGGTGTTGCTTCTCTGTATAATCGTCTGATCGGTGTTACTTCTCTGTATAATCGTCTGGTCGGTGTTACTTCTCTGTATAATCGTCTGGTCGGTGTTGCTTCTCTGTATAATCGTCTGGTCGGTGTTACTTCTCTGTATAATCGTCTGGTCGGTGTTACTTCTCTGTATAATCGTCTGGCCGGTGTTACTTCTCTGTATAATCGTCTGGTCGGTGTTACTTCTCTGTATAATCGTCTGGTCGGTGTTACTTCTCTGTATAATCGTCTGGTCGGTGTTACTTCTCTGTATAATCGTCTGGTCGGTGTTACTTCTCTGTATAATCGTCTGGCCGGTGTTGCTTCTCTGTATAATCGTCTTGTCGGTGTTACTTCTCTGTATAATCGTCTGGCCGGTGTTGCTTCTCTGTATAATCGTCTTGTCGGTGTTACTTCTCTGTATAATCGTCTGGCCGGTGTTACTTCTCTGTATAATCGTCTGGTCGGTGTTACTTCTCTGTATAATCGTCTGGTCGGTGTTACTTCTCTGTATAATCGTCTGGTCGGTGTTACTTCTCTGTATAATCGTCTGGCCGGTGTTACTTCTCTGTATAATCGTCTGGTCGGTGTTGCTTCTCTGTATAATCGTCTGGCCGGTGTTGTTTCTCTGTATAATCGTCTGGTCGGTGTTACTTCTCTGTATAATCGTCTGGCCGGTGTTGTTTCTCTGTATAATCGTCTGGTCGGTGTTACTTCTCTGTATAATCGTCTGGTCGGTGTTGCTTCTCTGTATAATCGTCTGGTCGGTGTTGTTTCTCTGTATAATCGTCTGGTCGGTGTTACTTCTCTGTATAATCGTCTGGTCGGTGTTGCTTCTCTGTATAATCGTCTGGCCGGTGTTACTTCTCTGTATAATCGTCTGGCCGGTGTTGCTTCTCTGTATAATCGTCTTGTCGGTGTTACTTCTCTGTATAATCGTCTGGCCGGTGTTGCTTCTCTGTATAATCGTCTGGTCGGTGTTACTTCTCTGTATAATCGTCTGGCCGGTGTTACTTCTCTGTATAATCGTCTGGCCGGTGTTGCTTCTCTGTATAATCGTCTTGTCGGTGTTACTTCTCTGTATAATCGTCTTGTCGGTGTTACTTCTCTATATAATCGTCTGGTCGGTGTTGCTTCTCTATATAATCGTCTGGTCGATGTTACTTCTCTGTATAATCATCTGTCCGGTGTTGCTTCTCGGTATACTCAAATCCTCGAACACTGAGATGGTGAATCTGACGTAGGACCCAGACCTCTACTATCTATTCTTCTTTAAACGACTCAGTCTGCCTCCCACATCTGTTTGGTTTCACACGTTTCCAACGTCTTCGGTTACAGAGCGAGATGAACGCTCGGGAAGTGCCCGCCGCCCGGCGAGCAACGAACTACGAAACGGTTCCCAGCGCAAAAAAGTGCACAGCCCCCGGTTCAAACGGTGACACCCACTCTCATTAATATCCATCTAAAGTTGAGGGAGAGAGGGTGGACGGAGAAGCGGTGGAGGGACGGAGAGGGGAAGATGGAATGGAAGGGGAGGGAAGGAATGAGGGAGGGAGATGTTTATATGTTGTTTTCGGCATAACCTTGTATCGTAGTTGCTAATTTCTAACTTTCAAATTCTGATAGATTCGAAATTTGTTGTGAGTCTCAGCTTAATTCATTGCAATTCTGAAGACGGGAGGTGACGCTACCTGCTGCATTATTTTGGGGTCTCAATAGTTCACTACTGTCGGATATTGTAGGTTCTGCATGGTATTGAATTTAGGGTCTGTAGCAAAAATCATGTCGATTTTCTCAACAACACGTGTGATTTTCGTCTTCACCAAAACTTGCGGAGATGTAAGCATTTTTCGAGAGTGCCCTGTCACCGGCATTAATTTACGCCTTCAATTACCCCCCCTAGCCTAGGCTAAAGGTATCTACATTAATTTGGACAAAGATGAAAAGATGATGTACAAACAATATGCATAGAGGTCTACTAGTATAAATATTATTACGTTATTTACATGGCTGAATTGTTTCGCTGTTTATTTTAAACAAAAGTCTGTTTATATAATATAATGGCGTGATAAAAAAACAACAGCACAGTGTGTTTTAGTAGATATTGAAATAATTTTACTCCAAAATTGTATTGGCCGACGTTCCGAATGTGTGGCTTCGCAGGCACAATACAATATTTCGTCACTCAAGCATCTGCCGTCTTATCAATGCCTATAATGGCTTATTCCTAGTTACCGCAAACACATTAATTGTCCTATTGGTCTTCCACAATACATGATTATGTAGGTTTGCACCTGCGTCGTACGAGTTCAACAGACCCGAAACTACGGCTGGATTGCTAGTAGCAGTGCTACCCTCTGGTGGAATTGCATGAATAAAAATGTTACTCTAACAAGCCCCGTGATGTGGCGCCACCATTTTGGTAAATTCATTTTTGGACTATCCAAAATGTCTCATAATATGTCAATATATCCAATACACTGTCAGTTACTATAAAGCAGAGAATGGTTTGTTATTTGACAAAATACTAAACAGTAAAATGTAATCTTACATGTATTAGTAACATCTATCAAACTGATGACATTAATTATATAAGGACAATATCATAAAATTGATGCTAAATGTATACAGAAATGTGAACGTGATCAATTTAAGCAACTCTTGCACAGTAGAACTACAAATGATAATAATGTGATGTATCAACTATTTAAAATATCCCATTACATAAACACCTAAAGCCGTATTCCGATTCAGAATATGTTCACATAGATTACTTGTTAATAACTGAAAAAACTCCAGTATGCCTTGGAATAAGAGACTGCACTATTTGCGCAAAGGTATATTAGGCAATGACATTCACTTTTTATATGAATGTACAAAATTGGATGACCTGAGAACTAAAAATGAATGAATGAATGAATGAATGAATGAATGAATGAATTAATTAATTAATGGATTAATAAATTAATGAATGAATGAATGAATGAATGAATGAATGAATGAATGAATGAATGAATGAATGAATGAATGAATTCATTAATGAATGAATGAATGAATGAATGAATGAATGAATGAATGAATGAATGAATGAATGAATGAATGAATGAATGAATGAATGAATGAATGAATGAATGAATGAATGAATGAATGAATGAATGAATGAATGAATGAATGAATGAATGAATGAATGGAAGTTTATTCAACAACAACAACACAATAATAGTACAACATATTATGGGAAAGATAATACAATACAACACAATTTCATAAATATATCTTCATGTAATAGGCTGAGCCCAAATGCACATAATTTTATTCATAATTACGTTACAGACCAGTGACCCAGACAAAATTAATGGTGTGGCAAAATTCATCTTGTGTGGCTTAATACTGTATGGTCAATGACCCTACACCTAATTGTGTTATTCATGTACCTGTTTAAACGCAATAATATCAATTCATGAACCTGTACAAACGTAATTTTACGCGGTAGTAGTGGGTAATTATTATCCAGTTCTAAATATTGATATGTTGTGTTATTCATGTTCTATAATACTATTATTATGTATTTGTAAAATTGTGATCCTCTATACTTCACGATATCTGGTTAGAGTGAATACATTTCTATTCTATTTGTGGAGATCATGACAGAGGTAGATGGTGAGCACGTGTGTGTGTGTTTGTGAGCATGTGTGTGTGTGTGTTTGTGAGCATGTGTGTGTGTGTTTGTGAGCACGTGTGTGTGTGTGTTTGTGAGCACGTGTGTGTGTGTTTGTGAGCACGTGTGTGTGTGTGTTTGTGAGCACGTGTGTGTGTGTTTGTGAGCACGTGTGTGTGTGTTTGTGAGCACGTGTGTGTGTGTTTGTGAGCACGTGTGTGTGTGTTTGTGAGCAAGTGTGTGAGTGTTTGTGAGCACGTGTGTGTGTGTTTGTGAGCACGTGTGTGTGTGTTTGTGAGCACGTGTGTGTGTGTTTGTGAGCACGTGTGTGTGTGTGTGTGTTTGTGAGCACGTGTGTGTGTGTTTGTGAGCACGTGTGTGTGTGTTTGTGAGCACGTGTGTGTGTGTTTGTGAGCACGTGTGTGAGTGTTTGTGAGCACGTGTGTGTGTGTTTGTGAGCACGTGGGTGTGTGTTTGTGAGCACGTGTGTGTGTGTGTTTGTGAGCACGTGTGTGTGTTTGTGAGCACATGGGTGTGTGTTTGTGAGCACGTGTGTGTGTGTTTGTGAGCACGTGTGTGTGTGTTTGTGAGCACGTGTGTGTGTGTTTGTGAGCACGTGTGTGTGTGTTTGTGAGCACGTGTGTGTGTGTTTGTGAGCACGTGTGTGTGTGTTTGTGAGCACGTGTGTGTGTTTGTGAGTACGTGTGTGTGTGTTTGTGAGCACGTGTGTGTGTGTTTGTGAGCACGTGTGTGTGTTTGTGAGCACGTGTGTGTGTGTTTGTGAGCACGTGGGTGTGTGTTTGTGAGCACGTGTGTGTGTGTTTGTGAGTACGTGTGTGTGTGTTTGTGAGCACGTGTGTGTGTGTTTGTGAGCACGTGTGTGTGTTTGTGAGCACGTGTGTGTGTGTTTGTGAGCACGTGTGTGTGTTTGTGAGTACGTGTGTGTGTGTTTGTGAGCACGTGTGTGTGTTTGTGAGCACGTGGGTGTGTGTTTGTGAGCACGTGGGTGTTTGTTTGTGAGCACGTGGGTGTGCTTGCCCTCCCTGTTGAGGTGCCAGTTGAGGTGCCATTGATATTCAGGTTCTCCGGAGAAAATTCGAGCTTACCTGAAAATATGGGGGCTAATCATATCTCTAGACCTTCACCAAACAAAATTACACCCTTCAGAAAATGAAAACCACCACCACCTCTTGCTTACAGTGCTTATGGTGAGGTTTCCACGTGCCTCGGAGGAGGGGATTTTGTTAGCTTTAATGAGGGTGGGGAGTAGGAAGTGGGGAGGCAGTACAACTGGAAGTGTTTTTATGTCCGAGGGATGGTTCAATATATATTAACTACCCCAAACACACACTTTAATCATATATATAATTATATGCAGATATATTTTTCATATGCCATTTACGATTCCTTATTTTGCAGTTACAGCTGTAGAGGATTTTTCATGAGCCTCAATTAACAGGGGTAACATGGGGATGGTGGAGGGGCAACTGGATGTGGGTTTTTTTCATCAGAGATCAATTTTTTCAGAGATCTATAATTATAGTGTACCCCTTAAACAAAACCGCAAACTGATTATATATCATATGCCACTTGTAATAATAGGAAAGAAATGCAAAAACAGACTTTAGCCAACAACAAAATCTTTATTAAAACAGTTACAGAGTGCACAATGGTGTATGTAAACACATGAAAGTGTAGAAATGCATAGAATCATAACTCAGTAATCAAGTAACACACATTCATGCACACATTCAATATATACACTATCTCATTCTACACACATTCCACATTGTCTACATAGTAAAATGTTCAGAAAGTACCATAGCTTATCATGACAAGAAATACCAATACCCGCACTGTAAGAGAGTTAACTTCTATTGCATGTGTTGCACTCATATAGCAAAAACTTCAACAAAAAGGCAACACAATGCATACATATGCCACACCACTGCAAACCACACCACACCATGTGTATCACTGTACAAATTAACACACAAGTAAAACAGCTCAAATCTCATCACTCGGAAAACAACTAACAGGACTACGTGAAAGAGCATTAAATCTCATCCTAAACAATGGTAATATCAGTGGAAATTGATCCTGTTCTGCTATATATGAATGCCAGAAACGTGTACATAAAAACAAAACTGGCAAATATCTCTTAAAGGTAGATTACTTAAATATACATAAATATATATATGTAATTGTTGAACTCTTGACAAACAACTGGATTTCTTGTAAATTTGTCTCTGCCCCACAATGTTTATGTCAGTATTGTTAGGTGGACGTTTTTGGTTGTTTTTAAAAGTTAAAATCACATATGATTATAAACTATATGTATCCTGATACACCGAATACCCTAATCTGTAAAAAACAGAATCGCATCACAACCAACATAAACATAATCTCAGTAATGGTACAGAATGAATACAGAATATCAATCCTATAAAGGGTTTCAAGACAAAATAGAATTTTCCCCCAAATCTGGATGAAATGTTTGTCTATAAGTATAATATGTTGAGCTGGGATCCATATCTATCTAACTATATCACTTTGAAAAAAACATGATAAAACCCCAAAAATTATGTGCACAAAATGTTTCTTTTTTAAAAAGCGATAAGTGCCATATGCATCTAAAAAACAGAAACACAATATGTCAATTTTTATCCAATCAATTTCACTTTGCCACCCTTCACTAAGGAGTGGTGGTTCTTGCTGTGTGAAAATACAACATTTTGGTAGGAAGATAATTTAATACCAAACAAATCTGCGACAAATATTTCAGACTTTGTTACCAATCTCTGTGGATTTGAATTCTTAAAACCACACTTTCATTTATAAGTTTTCGTTTAAAATTTGTGCATGCAACACAAAAGTAACTTGTACTCAACATGAAGGAAATGAATATTTTGCATTTCCCCCTGAATGGTTCGTGTTATGTATTGAGTCCCAGTTATTGAGTCACTGCCCACTTACACATCTCACCACTGTCTACACATGCAGGCTCATTACGAACCTAACAAACACACATTCAATAATAGACAACTATAAAATATCTTGTTGAATGATCATCCAACTTTGGTCTGCTCTCTTGAAAACATTCAATACAATATACTGGCCTATAAGATAACACAGAAGTCATGCGCACTCACGCAGGAGTGCAAAGTAACACATGCACATCAACACAAAGCGCAGAATTAACTCAGGCGCACTGACATGGTAGTAATTATAGCCATGTCTTCTAAAGAAGCTCATTTAACTACATCATTTGTTGCAATATTTAACAAATAATTACCCTGTGTTGTTTACGTTTACCAGTTTGTTTCCAAACATTATCTAGTAAAACTATAAGAATTTTCCCCCCAGTTTATATGATCTTTTAAAAATCACAGAGAAACACAACTAACATTTCTGCGGGATTGTCCAAATAATCTTGAATTTTGTGGTCAAAATGCAACCTGAATCCTGGTGCTTGGTGATTGTCTGAGATAAGGTAAATATTAACATCACAGCTATGCTGGAATGTTTACAACATGAAGGTCAACGTGCATGATACACTCAAGTAATACGTGTAGTGGGCGATGTAAAACGTTCTCCTACTTAACATCAATCACAAACAAATGTTTAGTTTACAGCAAACCACATAACATAAACTACTGCAAAATGTGCAGTCTGGCAACATGTCCCATAACTCATCGTGACAGCTGGTCTGTGAGTATACATCACCCTAGAAACCTTTCCTTGTGACATTGTAAATGGACCCATAAGGGAGTAGAACTTTGCAAGTTTGCAACAGTGGAGTACAGTATGGAATATGCTTTCATATAATTGTGAAATGTTCAGTGTAATAACATTTGCATTTGAACATATTGCATCATTTGCCTTTATATTTATTTAAGTTGACATCCATTCAAGCCTTTCAAGACTATCAGCACAGATCTGGTAACTTTATGGCTACAATTTATCTTTCTGATTAACGTATTCCATATATTAATGAACTACTTGAAAAATGTCCCGATATCCAAACATACAAGACATATTTTTCACCGGGGGCATAAGATATTGCATGTTGGTGAATGGGGTGAACTATTAGTATGACCCAGCAGCCCTGTCCCACTCGCTACTGGGCCCACTTACAACTTCACATCGACATGAATGACGGCATCAGTGGCGCGCCCTTCTGGCTCCTTGAAGCATGCAACCCGTGGCGCCTCTACACGCACGTATGTATCGTCTGACAGCGAGCTATCTTCCGTTTCCTCTGAGTTCAAAAGTTCCGAGTCGCCCGACGGACTCCCTGTAGCAGTGCTGCCCTCTGATGGAGTCGCAAGCAGCCTCGATTCCGAGTCGGCGCTGCCATGGTTTATGCTTACGTCACTGAATCCCAAGATCATCTCTGACCCACCACTAGAGGAACAGGACAAACCACTGCTATTGTTCTGACGCCCACCACTGTGAGGGGATGGCATGTTGTCATCACTGTTGCCATCAGTGCCAAGTGTGGCATCTTCACTGGTATTGGCCATGTCAGAGAATGATACCAGCCGTGCCATGCCAACCTTGTTGTAGTCGCCAATGTCAGATACGCCTTTTTGGCTGGTATCAGACGTGTTGATCTGGCATGTGGAATTGGTGCCAGATGTACCGCCGTGGCTGGTATTCGACATACCATCCTGGTTTGTCGTGTCTGTGTCGGCTATGTTGGCGGTACTAGGTATGCCAATCTGGGGTTTAAAGGATGTGCCACACACGTCTTGTCTGTCTCTGTAGTGACCACGTCGGTCAGTCCATTTTGGTTGTTCACTGGCCGGTGGATCCTATAAAAGAAAATGGCAAACTGTAGGGCAGAACCACAAACTATTCCTACTGATTTTGTTGTTGTAAAATCACATTACAATACACCTGCCATCCTTCCCAGACTTTCCAAGAATTAATCTGCTGGATTTTTGTGAATCCCACACACTTTTGGAATTGACTGAACTCTCCAGGATGTTTGTTTCAGATCTCCAGTGGTACATGGTCACCACCCTGTATTCTGAACTGTTAGATTCATAGAACACTTCCAACAACATGACTTCTTTTGTCCCAAGATTAACTAAAGAATAAACAAACTGTTGACCTTGATGAAAAATCTCAAATCCCCCAAATTTCGAAAATTGAACGTGCAGTATATTTGCACTATATAATATATATATATATATATATATATATATATATATATTATATATATGTAGATGTTATATATGTATATATATATATATTTATATATATATATATATATATATATATATATATATATATATATATATATATATATATATATATATATATATATATATATAAACACACATAGTGTATATATAAATATATATATATATATATATACCCTGTACACCTATACATGTATAATATTTTGAACATATGTATTATATATAACATATAAATATATATATATATATATATATATATATATATATACACATATATATATATATATATATATATATATATATATATATATATATACATACATATATATATATATATATATGTGTATATACATAATATAAATATCTATATTATAATAGGCTGACTACACAACATTTCTTGTTAACATTTAAGT